>VXAX01005069.1:198631-253579 GCA_013399835.1 Leptocoma aspasia | reverse complement strand
GCTCCGCAGCCATGGCCGCAGCGGCGGCGGTGCGGGTGTAAGTGATGCAGCCCAGCGAACTGCGGGAGCGGCGGGCGGCCGCAAGTATTCCCCTGCTATTTCGGGGAGCTGGGAAAGCAGAGTTACCTGCTCTCTTCCCTGTGCCCGGTGAATGAGTGCGTTTGGCTATGGTCAAGGCAACCTGAATGCGAAACAGCAGCGCGGTCGGGGCATTGGGCTGGGGCTGCTCTTCCATCACCGTTAGCACAAGGTCTCAGTGCCACTGATTAGACAGCAGGACAAAACTGATTCAGCTCAGATGCGGTCACACCATTGTTTCTCTGTCAAATTAACCGGAGGACCTGATGCATAGATTATGTCAGTTTTATGCTGGCTTTATGCTGACTGCAGAAAGACAGATGGTACTTGTCCAGCATAAAATTGGAGTGGTGCAGACAGACAGTAACTGATCTCTTACAAAGGCTGCCAGTAAAAAGTTAACACACCAGATTAGGCGCATTTTACATATTTGAACTGGAAGAGTGAGTTCATCCTGGATCAATGTCATAGACTTTTTTTTTATACTCGAAGTCTTAAACTCCAACTTACTGTTTCTTCAAACTATGGCCTGCAAATAGACTTGATTTTATGTTACTCAAGTTTTGCTCTAAGTCCCAGCAGGACCTGTTTTTCACGTTTTGCAGACTTTTTTTATTTTTAAATTTACTCCTTTAAAGGTTGACAACTGAATTAAAATTTCCAAATGGAGGTGTTTGTTTTAAATAGAAGTCACCTGTAAGAAGGTGGATGTCACTGGCCACCAATGCAGCACTGTATTGGAAATCAAAGACATAGATTCCCTTTCTTGCTGACCTGATAATATGGTTTTAAACAAGCCACATCCCCTTTCTATCATGGCTTCCTCATGACTAAGAAATAGGTAAAAATTATTAGACTGCTCAGCAAAGTTCTTTCAGATCTGCAAATGGAAGCATTAACGCTAGTTGTACAATATATTCATATAGTACATGGCATATATCAATTTTATAAATATACGTGCAAGCATACATAACTAACACATTGTAATCCAGTCTGTACAAACACTTCTCACTGCCTAGAGAGCATACATGGAAGGAGCAAGCAACGTAATGGAAATTCTGTCAATTTTTAGCTTGAAAACCACTTCTAAAATGCACATTTTTCATGAATTCTACTGTAGAAGCAAGTGTGAATATTAATAGGAAAGAAACAAGTGTGAGTATTAATAGGTGAGAAGAGTGAGTGCCTCTCATCAATGACTGAATGTCAAAAGAGAGAACACCAGTATCCCAACTGTAATTCCCCATGATATAGCTAACCTCACCATCCTTTTCTTAAAAGACAACAAGAGATTCCACAAATCAGAAGGAAAAAAAAAAAAAAGCCCAAATTTCAAAGGAGAAGCAAAATGTTGTCTCAAGAGCTTTTACAAGTTCTAGTCTAGTTGTCTTTCTCAAATTTGCACCTAGGCCACTGTGCAAGGAAATGTTTATTGAGCACAGGAACGGATCAGAAAACAAACATCTTTGAGACCAGTGCTAAAAATGAGTGGTTGGGTCAAGGCTAGTGTGGAAACTGGCTGAAGCAACAGGATGCCTTAGTGTTACTCCACTTCACATCATTTGGTTGCCAATCTCACTCACAAGCCAAGGGCAGCCTCACCACAGGTCTGAACATCTGCACCCCAGAGGGGAAATCTGGAGTTCTACAGTGTGTCAGTTTTTCTGCAACACCTCAAAAGGAAGTGCAGTGTGAAGGGCAGGTGTGGTGCCCTGTGCAGCAGTGCACAGTGACTGGGAGGTCCTCGAGCTGCTCTGAATTGAAAACACCAAGGTACCCCTTTTGCTGTTTTGCTGTGACTAGTGCCCATTTATCCCTCTTCTTGCCTCCTAAGTGTAACCAATATCAAACCTGGATTCTTTGGTGATATTTGTCTTTGTTTTAAAAATCGATTTCTTTAAAAGTCTTCTTTGAAAAGTCCCCAGTTGTCAGGGGACTTCTGTTGTCAGTTTCTCTGCACTGACTACACCTGGGCTGGGCAGCACACACATGGATACCTTCAGACATACATATTTAATTGAGTGAGTCCCACCTTTCACTTCCCTATCTTTTCTTAGGCCTAAAAACCAACACTTAAATTCTGTTGTCAAGATCCTCCATTTGTATTTATAATGGACTGCTAAGGTCACTGATGGATCTGAAAAATATTCAAGCTCCTTTCCCTATTATCAGGAGCTCTGGTTTTGCCTTGTTCCTGACTCTGTGGAGATGAGAAAAGATGGATGATCTTACCAAATAAATAGCATCTAAGTTTTAGCCAAAGTCTTCATTAAAGAAGAAGGAGCTGCAGCATGACCCAAAGGTGGTCATTCCCTAGGGCTTATCTCACAACAGAGGCAGTGGGACCTCCTCTGATGGAGATCTCTGGCTTTCTGGAGTGCCTATGACAAACTATGGATTCAAGTTACTGTACAGTGGTGCCAGCAAAGCTCTGATCTCAATCACAGTTCTGGTACCTTTAGGAGCTCACTTATCAGTGTAGACAGCCCTAATATGATGATATTGGCATTTTAAATAATTCCACTGCCCTGGCATGATCACCTCACATTGGTTTAAGTCCTGCTGCAATGCTCTTAGGTTTTCTGTCTCCCCAGGCTCAAAAAGCATGCCCTGGTCTTATTAAAGATTGTCATATCACCCTGTTATCTCTCCTTCATTTTGCCCTGTGCACCACCTTCACATGAATATTTCAAACAAGTCTAAAGTCATTCCACATACCTTCATAAAACAAGCTTCCTTCTGACTGCATGCATTTTGTAGGCATGAAACTGAATTCCTTTGAATTCCTGACATGTGATACTAGTGGATTCCTAAACTAAGGATAATAGGTTCCAGTACTGAGTACACATTTTTTAAAACAATCAGACATTCAAGGACAGGGAAAATGATACAATTCAAATCTTACACAAGAGATTATTTAAATTTCAGATCATTTAAGAAGCATTTAATGACCTTTATGAAATGAATTACTGGTTCTATGCCTTAGTGACAATGCAGCTATAAAAGCAGCCTGTACTGGATGGCAGAAGGCTGTATCTGCACCTACAGCATGCACAGACATGCCTGTGAGTCCATTTGTATGGAGCATCTCAGAGTACCAGAGCCCAAATCTAAGCAACTGCTAATTAGCAGTGTTTGGCAGGCTCACCAAAGTGGCCAAAGGGAAAAAAAAAAACAACAAGAAAAGGTATGAGGGCCAATCTGTCATTGTTAATGAAAATGGCATTGATTTCCTGAAGGGGAAAAGAAGGGAAAAGCACTGAGGGAAGGCTGTATGGGAACTGTGCTGGGTCTGGTTTGGAAATAAACAAGTGGCTGTTACACTGCCAAAGCTTTATCTTTCTCCAGCACTGAATATAAGCACCACCTTTGTAATGAATGGCCAGCCTAGAGATAAAAGGGAGACACTGGGAGGAAAATGAAATTTAAAAATATATTTAGAGATCCTAGTCCAATAGAAATGGTAATAGGTTTTAAGAAAATTAGTTTATGGAGAATGTTAAGAGAAACTAAACACAGGAGCTAATAAACAATAATGCATATAATGAAAAGTAATGATGTTTCTCTGAATAATGAGTGTCAGTACTCAGAAGAAAGGCTTTCAAACAGCAGTGTCCTTATGTGAGTCCTCTGGGAACTGCCTTTAAAGGATCTGCAAATGTAAATAATTTTAATATTTTTTAAGCCTATTATCAGGTGGACTTAAATGTGATATACAGGAAACCATAATTCCACCAGAATAATTTTGGGCTCCAAGAAGCTGCAGGTTGAAAACCAGTTGTGTAGAACATATAGAACCTGAAAGGAAAATGGAGTAAAACTTCACTTCAACAAGGAAATCAGGGAAAAGGGCTGCACAGAAATGGTTGGCAGGATGTTTTGTGTGTAGTGAGCAGTGGTTAGAGAATCAAAAATGAGTTTTACAAGAAAACTACAAAAAATTAAGTGTAAGGACATTTAGAAAATACAGGCAGCAATAATTAAGCAGCCAACTGATACTTGCATATATAAAAACTACAGACTACAGCAAAGAATGTGAATTATAACTGTTATACTGAATAAATCATTTCAGCCTGAAAGGGTGTTGCTTTCAGCAAGTGTTGCACATGGGTCTTGGTTCATCTCCACAAATGTAAGCTGAGTCTTAATTGACAGCATTGCCCCCAGGCTCAAGATCCAGGACACTGTTCTTCCACTCTATGCAGAGACTCAGAAAAAAAAAAAATGGTTGAAAGGAGCACAGAAAGGATTATTGTGCCTATTTAAACTACCATGCACTTTCCTGAGACACAATGAAGACCTGCCCACTAAGAATCCTTTGTCCAAACTGTTGCTATGAACATATTATAAGTTTCTCTGTGTGTAAGCCTTCTGATCATTTTCCCATGGGAGAACATCCTTTTGCTGTCTTTTACTCTGTATAAGCTTTCTGTAAACAAAATATCTGTGTCTGTTCTTCAAGGACATGGAATTGGTTGGCCTCCTCCTACCTATGAGGAGACTGAACTGAAATTACTTTATCTTTCTGATATTGTAAACTATTCGGACACATTCCTTGGACGAAGCAGCAGCAGGAGCATGGAATGCTCTCTGCTGAGCAGATATAGAAATATATTAGAATTATGGCATCATTTCAATAAATCATTTTAGCCTTCTGAAATTATTGTCAAGAGTCCTTTTTTCTGTGTGTGGACCACGACGATACAAACAACTTGTCAGCAATTTAGCCTAGATAAATCAGTGTCACAGTGTTCCTCACTGAACAGATGGAAACCTGGGAGGAGAAGGGAGAACATGGTTTATCTCAGATATACAGCAGAAATACTCCAAAAACTGCAAGTAGCTGGAGTGCTCCTCGAGGCCTGCTGGCCACAGTCCCTGGCTCTCCCTGCTTTGTAATGGCCACTCCCTCTGATGCCTTAGGTTTTAGCTTTTATATTTTTCAGATTCTGTACTGCTTTAATGTGTACTTCTGAGCTTCATATTAGGGGATGGTAAGCTCTCTTCACAGAGTAGGCAGCCAAAACAATTCCTTCTCTAGCTGGGGACCAAGGACAACCACCCAAATTTCAGGCCCAAGAGCATAAACACCAGTGAACTGAAGAGAGAAAAACAAAAAGGATGGGACTTCATAATCTAAAGCTGTAACTGGACAATTAAGTCCAATATGCTAATGGACCAGAACTTATAAAAGTGAGAGACCCCGTGACCAGTCATCCATTTTGTGACCATTTTGGGTTCATCTTGGGTGTAGCCCTGGCTGGGCTCTTGTACAGCCCACTGAAGCCTTTTAATAAATACCTACTTTATTCTCTAACTCCATCTGGCCTCTGTTCTAAGCCAGCCTTGATAAGGCATCACCTCCCGCTTGATCTTCTCTCAGTCCCCATCAGCCCAGCTACAGCCTGGGGGCTCTGCCCCACTGACATCTCCCAGACCTGAGTGCTTGGGGGCTGCCAAACTGCCCAGCCCCTGCTCCCCAGCACCCTGGTAAAGCTGTCACACTGTGGCCATGCTGTCAGCAAGGACCCTCCTGCAGTGGGTAAAGCACCTGTGGGGATGACCAAGGGAGTTTTCTGTCTGGAACACCTGGTCCCTCCAGAGAACAGAGGCTTTTTGCTCCAGCAGAGATGCCCAAAGCCTCTCATGGCTGCTTACTCCCCCAGCCAGCTGCTGTTCTCGTTGCCACAAGGGAGAGGACAATGCCCTCTTTTCTTGGCAGTGCTATTCTGGCACTTTTCAAACCCTCTGGTTTGTTTCGTTTTTCCCAGACTCTCACAAATCAATTTCTCAGTCATCTTTAGTGTGTTTCTGGGAAGTGAAATAAGGTTATACATTATTCCTCCAGTCTCCTTCTTCCTTTTATTATGTCAAGTCACCGCCAACATTTTTGGAGTGAGTGGATGTGCAGAGCTGCTCAGTTCCTCTGCTTCCTCCTACCACCACAGCATGGGCAAAAGCAGGGGGCAAAACCAGAATAATAGGTAGGTCCCACATTTGAAATGTGATCTGACTATAAAATAAGAACCAGACTGCAGGTTATGATCCCATTTTGACTAGTTTTTCTCCTCAGAAGTCATTAGTGTGGGAGAACGAATTTCTATATAACAATGTGCCTTGTCTTGAAATTGAAAGCCTAGAATCTGCAGTGCACCTATTAAATATATCTTCAAAAAGCACTTATTTCTGCTAAAACTAGCATTTCCCTTACATTCTTTATCATGCATCAATGACTAAAAACATTTACAGACAGTGATCGCTGAGAGAGAAACTGAAATTTTTATGTGGAATCTAATTGCAATGCTGTGTTGATAACGTGAAGAAAATTTGATTCAGATACTAAAAAAAGCATACGATATAGTGATTTTTTTTTCAAGAGCTCTAAGCTAATATTTTAGCACTCATCTTCTAAATACACATTACAATGAATGCAGAACACACAACGCAAAGAAAATTACATCACATTTCTATTAAGCGAGTGTGGCCTTTGGGAAAGATGCCAGGTTTATGACACTATCCTATAAACTTGGATTTTGTTAGTTGGGTTTTTATCAAAATACCTAATACGGAATGGGTGGGGTGTATTGAAAACACTAAAACAATGGATTACAAAGAAGGCATCTGGATCAAAGCTACAATTATTTTCCTCAGCTAAAAGAGGAATCAAATTCCAATTAAGAGACTAAGATCTTGAACTGGAAACTGACTTCCATGGGAATTCGTGGGAATTTTCCCAATCACTTTTGGTACATCTTGGATTAAATGATTGTTCTGTCACAAAGCAGGGTACTGCAAACTTAACTACTTTAAAATCCTCTCTAGAACTTTTTTCAATAATGGCATTTATACTATAAATGCTTCTTCTTATAATAATCACATTATTCAACCTACAGACACAGATTGCAATAGCTAAAACAGGTACTGCATAAAATTATTTAATGTGAATTCTGTATCATGAAATCTAACCCTTTAAAAAAATTGAAACCCATAAAACTTTCTAAGGGTATTTTCTTTGTGGTTTGTTTTGCTGTAATATTTTGGGCTATTTTCATTTGCCTTATGCTTTTTGAGCCCAGATCAAGACTGGTTGGTATTTTGTTCCAGATTTCCTTACAATCAAGAGCTTTATTCTTACAAAACCAACCAAAAAAAAAAAAAGAAAAAAACCAAAACAACCCACACCTCTAACAGATTCTTGAGATTATTGAATGAACTCTTGAGGTCCAGGAGAGATGGACTCTGAAAAACATCATGAGCATGGAGCAGTTTNTATATATATATACATATGGGAGGGGGATATATATATATATATATCCATTTGGGAGTGGGATAAAGTTAATTGGGAGTTTCTGTGAGGTTGTCTTGCTAGGCTTTTTTTATTCCTTGTCAATGATCAGAAGTTTCTGAAGGCACAGCAGATGGAGCTTGGCATGGGGAGTGCACGAAGTGGGGATACAGCCACCTTTGGGTGCTGAGTGCTACCCTTGCTCACAGCAGTTCCTGGTACAAGCAGGGGAAAAGGCAAGAGGGATGCTGCTGTTTGCCTGCCTTTGTTTGCCCAGCTGGGCAGCAGAGGATCAAGGGAGAATAGGAGAAACAGTCAAATTCTTGCCAGCAGTGCACAAAATCGAGAAGAGCAATAACAGATGGTAATTCCTTTGATGCAAGGAACCCATCTGCCACTGCTCCCCCTTATGAGCTGCTGGAGATACTGTGTGGAAAAGCTTCAGAAACAGGCTCTGAGAGGCAAATGTGAGTGTGGGTCACCTGGGAGAAGATGGAAGAGAGAGAAGCTCTGCTTGTGGAAGGGGACATTACGAGAAGAGAGCTGTCCTTCTGCTCAGCTCTTGATAAGTCCCAAAATAGGCTTGTGAAAAGTTGAAGCAACTCAGTTATATAGGACAACATGCAAAGCAGCTGCTGCCTGATGTCCCACATTGAGTACATGAGTGAGAACAGCTTGTGGAAGCCTGGCTGCAAGGAAGGTCCACACGAAGCTCACAGAATAGCTGTGGTAGCAGGCTGCACAGTCCTGCAGAACAGCTCACTCCTGCTACTGACATCGTCTCTGATCACCTCTCACTCTTGCCTGCTTTGATGAGCAGAACTAATATATCTTGATATTACATAACATTGATGGCTGACAACTACCATTTATTATTCCTTTTAAAATTAATAAGTTCATGAATCTTTCTGCTTTTCGGGCTGTCTGAGAACACAGGCAGCTGCTATCATCACATTTATCTACGGGACATGAATGGAGCAATGTCTGCAAACACGGGGACGTCAACTTCCCTGTAAGAAAGATGGTAGCCTGGAGCATTCAGTACAACCGTAGAAAAATAAATGTGGGCACCTGATTGCCTTCCTGCTTCTTCCTGACTGACAGCTGCTGTGCTGTCAGCTGCAGATCACTCAAAGCTGTCACTGACAGGCAACCAAAGAAAGAGGAAACACCTTCCATAAGAAGACTCACCACCATGGAGAAGACAACACAAGAGTCCAGCTAAAAGGAGAAAATCAAATACTAGCCCTCCTTTCCTCCTTACTTTTCTTTAAGAGCAANAAAAAAAAAAGAAAAAAACCAAAACAACCCACACCTCTAACAGATTCTTGAGATTATTGAATGAACTCTTGAGGTCCAGGAGAGATGGACTCTGAAAAACATCATGAGCATGGAGCAGTTTCCAACCCTGACCTTACAGTCCCCAAAAAATGACTGAATTCCTAGAGTTCTCCTGGAGGGGAACATGGTAAGGTTTTTTTGGGGTGAAACATTTTTCTTTCAAAAGACAGTGTCATCAATGAAGATATGTAGAAAGGTGTTGTATTTTAACAAGAGCTATCTGATGTGTCTAGCTGGGAAACATTAATACAGTGTAAGATGAGAGTAAACCAATCCTATAGTGCCAGAGCCTTTCCTGATATGTATATACATANCAAATGTGAGTGTGGGTCACCTGGGAGAAGATGGAAGAGAGAGAAGCTCTGCTTGTGGAAGGGGACATTACGAGAAGAGAGCTGTCCTTCTGCTCAGCTCTTGATAAGTCCCAAAATAGGCTTGTGAAAAGTTGAAGCAACTCAGTTATATAGGACAACATGCAAAGCAGCTGCTGCCTGATGTCCCACATTGAGTACATGAGTGAGAACAGCTTGTGGAAGCCTGGCTGCAAGGAAGGTCCACACGAAGCTCACAGAATAGCTGTGGTAGCAGGCTGCACAGTCCTGCAGAACAGCTCACTCCTGCTACTGACATCGTCTCTGATCACCTCTCACTCTTGCCTGCTTTGATGAGCAGAACTAATATATCTTGATATTACATAACATTGATGGCTGACAACTACCATTTATTATTCCTTTTAAAATTAATAAGTTCATGAATCTTTCTGCTTTTCGGGCTGTCTGAGAACACAGGCAGCTGCTATCATCACATTTATCTACGGGACATGAATGGAGCAATGTCTGCAAACACGGGGACGTCAACTTCCCTGTAAGAAAGATGGTAGCCTGGAGCATTCAGTACAACCGTAGAAAAATAAATGTGGGCACCTGATTGCCTTCCTGCTTCTTCCTGACTGACAGCTGCTGTGCTGTCAGCTGCAGATCACTCAAAGCTGTCACTGACAGGCAACCAAAGAAAGAGGAAACACCTTCCATAAGAAGACTCACCACCATGGAGAAGACAACACAAGAGTCCAGCTAAAAGGAGAAAATCAAATACTAGCCCTCCTTTCCTCCTTACTTTTCTTTAAGAGCAATCCCTCTCCTTAACATTGTGAGAAAATGGCAGCTGCTACATTTTAAGGGATTTGACAATTTACTGATAGATGCAGAGGGGAAGCTTGATTTACAAGCTTGTCACAGATTCTCTCTGAAAGAGAGAAAGGCACGTCAGAGTAGAAACATGTTTTGAAAGTGAATTAGTAGGATAAGGGAATTGTTTTGAACATTGAAATGATCAGGGCAGTCAAGTCTCTTGAATGACTTCTGTGGCCCTTAGCTGGCATCCTTGGACACCAGTCCACAGAAAGCTGGAACAGACATGCACACACATACACTTCAAGGTTATCCAAAGAAAAGGGCAAGCAAAATATTTTTTCATTGTCTTTTACAAAAAGCATTTGAGATGTGGTGTTAAGTAAATATAAAACAAGATTTAAACACCCACAGACACACATTTATTTATACACTTATTTATAAATAATGATATTACAGGAGAATCATGACTTTGCCTTGATTGGGGGCTGAGTTACTGTGCATCATGAGCTGTGGTTGATAGGATAATACAAATATAGTGAGGTGAGCTTTGGAATGGGCCATGGATCAAAAAGCCACTGGAGAACCGTATCTGAAACTGCTGGGAAGGTGGTATCAGAGAGAGATTTGCTGATGACCTTTGTTGACATCCAGCCAGAGTCCTTGAGTACAGAATAACAGACACTGGGGGGAGGCATTGATCTGAAAACATCCAACATCTCATGGAAGCAGATTTCTCCAGGTGGAACCATCACACAAAGTGCTGCCCATCGCCCAACACAGAGACAGACTGGGCAGGGCAATTTCATGTTCCTCCAGGACTGGCTGTGCCAACTCACTGTGCATGGTGAAGATCCCAGATAATTCTCATGTGTGAGCCCTGTAGGTGCAGCTTTTTCCCCGTGCAGCCTGTCCCTTGCCTGGGGAACTAAGTAGGTTGAGCTTGACAGAATCACATTGGTGTTTCTTTTCCACCTGTGGTAGATAGGAACTAGAAAAACAGGGTGGGGGGGAAAGAGAAAGAGGGATGGAAGGATGTCTTTGTCAATATGACAATAAGACAAAAACAAAATCAGAAAGTGTATGGGAAATGTGTGAGACTTCAGTGACTGGCTGAGAATTGTGGATCAGTGACAGAACCAAGGGTGAAGGGAATTGTCCTCAGAGATGGCAATCTGCCATCTGATCCTTGTCAGTAATGTCTGGGGATATGACCACAGAGGGAAATGGGTCCTCCCTTCCTGTCCCTTCGGAAAACATGGCCAACAGTACCTTGCTGCTGCCGTGCTCATGGGAAATGGATGTCAGGAAAGGAGCTGCTAGGGATGACAAGCCAGCCACCTGCTCCTCTGTGCAGCTCTCTCCTCAGTCTGGGTCTGTGTGTGCTCCAGATTCTGCTGTCTTGATAGAGGAGCTTGAACAAAAATATCAGAAGAAAACTTACTTGGGTGACTAAGCACTAAAAAATGAAGTAAAAGGCTTATTATAGCCAGCCTGATAGATGAAATGATGTTGAAAAATGAGATTATATACGGGAAAGCTGTTGGCAGCCTAAGGGGAAAAGAAACCTCACTATTAAGCAAAGTTTCTTTTCAATTATTGCTATTAATAAGCTATAGTTGTAATGATTGAATACAATAAATGTGGGTAGAGGTTACATTAGCTGCTCTGAGACTCCTGATTTCCCTTCTAACCTGTGATCTGCTTAAAAAGAAAAGCAAAATGTATTACAGGTGCCCAAAATTTGCTGGTGGATTGCTTTCCTGACCCTGTTCAGTGCACAGCATCACAAGCTGCCAGGCTGGCTCAGGGAGCCGGGAGGATGGGGATGCTGGGACACTGGGATCAGGCAATGCCCGAGGCACAGCTCCCCAGACACCCTCCCACCTAAACTGACAGGCTGTCCCAATTCTGGATTAGTTTGAGCATGGCTAAACTGCTCTCTCTGAGTGCAGCTAACCTCTGCACAAATAAATGCTTCAATCTTTGGAGCGTGAGGTACTGACTGTCAGTGTGAATTTTAAAAAAGCCTTTAATGATAAAGGTCTCTGCAGTCTTTTGTTTCATTTTCTGCACATCACATAGATCTGATGTTTTCAGTGAATGGCTCTGAATTAATGGTGTTTATTCCTTGAGTTAGGAATGAGATCTGAAATAAATGAATATGTCTCTGAACAATCCTTTATGCTGTTGCAGACCTGACAATACGTGTGAAAAATCACATTTGCCTGCTCCACAGACTATTTCATCATCTTAACCCCCAACACAGCTCCACACTGACACGCAGGGACAGCAGAGCTGTGCAGTGCCATGGGTGTTTGGTCTCTCAAATGGCCAGGGCAGGTTTCTGTGGTGCATTCCAGATGTGTTCCTGCACTTCCCACTGCATCACTTGCAGACATTTCTGAACAACGGGGAGCAGCAGGCAGGGCCAGCTCATGCCTACTGCAAGAATTATTTGCCATAGGCATGGATGCTTTACATTTCTGCTCTCTGTTCTTCCTCACAGGTTTATATGTCAGTAGTTCCCAAGAAGCTTCAATTGGTTCCCTGGGAGTCAAAAAAGTCTTTTTTGGTCTTTGAGTAGCTTTGTTGTTCTTAAATCCACCTTTAACACTATGTAGCACTCTGCTCTGCATGTTCTTCTTTTTGTCCTCTCTCCATTCCCCTTCATATTCTCTGCTTTCCTCAAGTTTCTCCTGCCACCCTACCACTGATACTGCGAGTTTGTACAACAAAAGCTACACTTCTTTACATGATTTAATTTCTTATTAATACTGCATAGAAGACAAGAAGTCCTGCAAAGCCATTAATAAAGTGAAAATACACAGCATACCTATATATAAACTCTAATCTAAATAATACTGCCATTGCTGCTGGGTTCAGCTGTCATGTGCTGACAGAGCACTGATAAAATACACATGTGATGTATCTCCATCCTTAAAAACACATATAAAAGAGCTATATACCAATGAGACCAATTATTGTTCACTCTGTATAACAAAATGTGCCAAAGCCAGCAAGGTCTCACTGTGAACAAATCGATCGCATGTCTCAGGCTTTTCTGGTGCAGCAGTGATATCAGAGGAGTTCTCAGACAGACCTCTCACTCCCAGCAGTCATTCTGCCATTCCTTACAGCTGTCCTTATAGCCTGGTCTTGAAAATTTTGCTCATGGAGACCCCACAGGTAGATCAGGGGACCTACCTGTAGTCTCTGGCTTCAGTTTACAACTGAAGGAAATGGTTTGCCTGAAAATTTGGAAGGCAAAGTAAGTTGGGAAAAAAAATTCCTATTTTTTTTTTTTTCCCTTTCACTCTAGTTGCTGAATGAGTTCAGCAACTCATTTCAGTTGCTGAACGACTGAAAGCAAACAGAAAGGGAGAAAAAAAAACCAAAACCTTCAAAGAGATGTGGCATGTAAACGTCCATCACTTCTGTGTTTGGGGTTTTTTATCCAAGAGAGCTAAAGCTTCAGAGAGACAGCATTTAACTTGCTAGACAGGAGTTACAGGAAGATCTGCCAGGACTGCCCAGCTAACAAAGCAGCAAGAGAAAAGCAGCACAGATGAATGCAGAGCAGTGCACACGGTGGAGTGACCTTAATTCTATGTTCTCAACAGCTTTTGTCACCAGGCATTCTCCCACGTCATTGCAGACAGTGCTTTGCAAGATGAAGCTTTCCATCCCCTGACCAGCAAAAAGACCAGGAAGGGAATATAAACTATGTTTGGGTACTCCATAAGGTGTACCCAGCCTTCTGAGAGGCTCTGGCCACTGCAAAAATGAGATTTTACAACTGGAAAGGATATAGATAAGGGGAGTTAGATTTTTTCCTCTTTCTGACCCATCTCTGCTGTAGAAGAAAGCAAAAAGATTTGGTTTCCTCATTTCGAAAAAAGAGATTAACTGAGGACACTATAGAGGTCTAGAAAAACAAAACTGACATGGAGCAGGTAGCAAGGGAATGATTAGTCATTATTTTTCATGAGACTAGGACCACGGGGCACTCAATGAAACCATCAAGCAGCAGGTCAAAGACAAATAAAAAAAAACCACTGGTACATGTTGTTCCTAATTGTATTGCAAGACATAACATTCTGTTATTTTACAAAATCCTGATTTGTTTGGATGCCCAAAGTGTAAATAAATTCTGAAAGCTACCAGATGGGTTCCTAGAGGAAAGGTCTGTCAAGGACAGTTAGACAACATTGTGTATATACAATTTCTAGATGAGAAAGTTTCTAAACTAAAACTTGCTGGAAATTGGAGAAGTATCTTGGCAAAAATATGAATCCAAGATTGGTTTTATGACTTTTTTTTTTACTACCAGTGCTGTAGTAGAAAGACAACACATCAGGTGGGGTATATGGATATAGTACAGCTGTTTGTCTTCTATTTCATCAGAATGACTATTTACAAAAGCTATATATAGTCAGAAATGGGAAATTATATTAGAGTAATTGATACTGATTGTTTCCATGAGAACATCAAACAGGCAAAAACAACATTACTTTTCCCTTGAAGAAAATCTATGTATCTTGAATCATAAAGAAAGTTCAAACTTTTAAAGTTGGAGGAGTGGAGACATGAGAACTATAGAAATTTATACAAGGGAGGGAAAAAATAGAGAACACAATGAAGCAGACCTCCTGTGAGGTTGATATCTGCTCTCCAATTAAATTGTGAGCTTTTCCATTTTTTGCAGCATTGTTTTCATGTGCAGGGTTACATTTTGCAAGGAGTCCATAGGGCAAAATGATTACATTTTCATCTCTGTCATTCTTCTCCCTCATCATGGGTAGGAGGAAAAATTAGACCTTTTTTTTATTTTGTAAGAGCTGACTGAACTCAGAATTTGGTAGTCAAATAATATAACTCAGCTAATGCAGAGAAATAAGAAGAAGAATAAAGAATGGAGCACTCATGTACAACCAGTCATTTTTCTTCACACTGTTTCTAAAGGTGATGCCAAGGAATTTAAGACAGCCTTAAATCAAAGTATTGCCTTAAGCATCAGCATTTCATTTCCTTCCAGCTCACATCCCAGCCAGTGCCAAAGATATATTAGGAATTTGATCAACAAGAGACCTGATTTCCATTTTGATAAGAAACTATAATTACTAGAACCATCTTGATAGATAGGTACTGTAAGAAATGAGTATTGCTAGAAGAGAAATTTGTTCCTTCAGCTACAATAATGAACTGGTTTTACTGGCTGTTGAGGTGCTGGTTACCTCAGTGCCTCTTTAACAGATTTTTAAGAAAAGACTCTTCAAATTATACATGCCCAGGAAAGATGATAATGTTAATCTCAATTCACAGGACAACTAGATTAATTATTTCAACCTAAAAATTATTCAGGTGCATACTAGAGATTCTTTATATCCCCACTGAATCTAGCAACTTTAGAATGCTGTTGTTTAAAGGTGGTGATTATTTGTAATTTTTGGTATTACACATCTTACTGAAATTTAAATCACATTACCAGGTATGAAGATCTAAGTAGTCTCTCAATACAATGCAACACCAAGTTAATTGGCCCAGATACAAAAGACAGTTTTGCTTCCTTTTAACATCTGTATATCTTTAAATCTTTTCAGAGTCTAAAATTTAGGCGTAGGGGTAATTATTTTATTTGGGTTTCTTTCAGCATATTTCAACTGAAATGTTTTAGATTTTTTTCTTGGGAGGATGGGTCATGTATACCTCTTTTTTTTTAAGAGTGAATCCTAATAAATTCCATTGGCTTTTTTTCATGGGATTTTCTTGTCACCAAAGACCTGTATCCTGGTGTCTGTGCCCAGACAGAAGGGTGTATGTATATACTTGTTGGCAAAGGAAGAAGTTCTTCTAAACAAAATTGTTCAGCTGCATTTTTGTATTCTCCTGTGATTTGCATTGTTATCAGACCTCACTTGTGTCAGAAAAGCAGCAGGAATAGCTTTTATTTTCCAGCAGAAATTTCCATATGGGTCAGCTTTTTTGATCTCATAATATTCTGCGGTACTGGAGAACAAACTCAGACAAATTATCATCAACACATGGAAGCTGGAGATAGATGACTGGAAGTTTTTTGGCCCCATTTTTTCTCTTATTCAGCCCAAACTACTTTATTTTTAGATTATGCTACTTTGTGCCCCTTCCATAAATACTCAACTCTTCCCTTTGATTGCAAGTTCATAATTAATTTATATTAACACATTTAAATCCAGAACAGGCACTCATATCATGACTGGCAGATTTTAATAGTTCTTTGCCATCTCCTGTCTCTTCCTCCACTTATCACCTACCCCACTATTTCTTACCAGAATTAAACTTTAATCCAATTGGTAAGCTTCATGTGCAAAAATTACAGTGCTGAGCCCAAACTTCCCTTTTCTTGTATCTTGTGCTAACAGAGGTGGCTGTTCATGAGTGCTGTGTCCTTCAGACCCAGGGCTCTCAGTTCCAAATAAATGCTCTGTAGCCACCAATTTGATGTATTTCATTTGCCTGACCTAGAAAGCAGCTCCTGGCTCATCCATATCTCACCTGCAGCTTCTGCACAGCCCAAGGGTGCCCCAGGCTGTGAACACAGGCTGGGTCTGGTTTCCTTGTTTGTGGGGGATGTGATAGAGCAAGTTCCTCACAGAGCCTTCAGAGGAGTAAATAAACACCAGATTTACTCTAAAAACTGATCAGGACATTATACAAAGCTAAGGCTTGCTAGCAGCAAGGCCTGCAAGCAATTCCTTTCCTCAGCATTTTTCAACATTCCACTCCTCCAGTCCTCAACTTCTGGGCAGGCAGTTTCAGCTTTGTTCCACCCAGTTCCAGGCCAGATCTCTACCTTCTTACTCTCTCCAGAAATTGGTCATCAAACAACTCATTTTTTAAAAAAACCCTGCCTTCTTCTACCAAATGGCTTTCCTTGAGGACTTCCATGCCTTGCCTGGTAATGCAGGGCTTGTTACCTGCTCCTCAGATAGGAAACAAAGTTATTCAGATTACTTTAACTAGGTCTTTGTTTATTTGTTTCACAGAAAATATTAAAGCAACACCCAAAGATCTAAGGTTCCAGTTCAAAGTAATTCATTACAATCCTTTCTGCTTTTTCAGGCATGTATTTTTCATCAAGCACCATCAAAGTGGCAATTACTGCATTTCTGACTTTTTTTTGGCCCATCAGAGCAGCACAGTTACTACATGCTAGTTTCCAAACCCAGATGCATCACTTTGTCATGCCAACCTGACTTCGATTTTTCCAGCTCCATGAAGAAGTAGCTTTTGATAACTGGGTCAACAGGAGGACAACATTTAATTACAGTTCAGAGTAGTCTTGATCATGTGTTTCCTTCCTTGTGATGAAACCCAAATAAGATCAAAGACTACAGGTCTCCTTTTCTGCCATATGGACCCTGTACTGAACAGCTGATTAAAAGTCTTTTTGGCATTAAAGAGTTGGCTCCTTTCCGAATATAAAAACAACTTCTGCAGAATCAAAATTTTCCACTAAGAAAACTTTCTGTTTACAATTAGAATAATTGAAATATTATCTTCATTGTACTCAATGCAGAATATACTGAAGTTGAAGATTCTCCCAAGTTATCCAAAATGTTTCATTCTGAGGCACTTCTACAATCAACTGCAACTGCCAGTTGCAGTGCCTTGTATGATACAAATTAGAGTGTCAACCTCCATTCTTTTTTAATGCTTTGGTTTCCCCTGCCACAATTCAGTGCATTCTTCATAATGTTTCATTGTGGGAGCCACAGGATTTTCATAGAGTTATGGAAATACGTCCGACCAGAAAATTCTGCTTTATAGTGAACATCAGGTTATTCAAAAGCAACATCCAAGATGCAATGGATAATGTTGGAAAAGCTGCATGTGAAAAATCACTCTAAAGTATTTTTAAAATTAAGAACTATTTTTCAGATAATATGACTCGGTCCTATGAAGTTATTAATGTGATTATTGTACAGTGCAGCATGTTCATTGGTTATAGAATCAAGTTCTGTTAGCAGTCACAACAAATTGACTCCAAGTGGGGCTGCACTACCTCATTTAAAACCAAAATTTGGTCTGTATTACTGTAGTTTCATGAGAAGTTAGTACAAACTGTGTTTCCCTTGCTCAGTGTCAAGCTGCTTTGTTTTGACGCAAATTTTTAGCACTTTCAGAACAGAATCTTGAAGGGAAAACACTTAATATTCATATTTTAAAAGTGACTAAAACTTGTATAAAGATCTGACATATATTTAATATGAATAGTGTTCTCTGAGAAGAAGATGCAAAATGAGATATTTCTTTCAAAATCAGGATTTTTCCTGGTTACTTATTTAATTCTTTGTTCTGCTGGCCAATTACAAATTGTTTTGGCAGCATCGTGCAGTCAAGTATTTGTAAGTTTATATTGCATCACAGTGCAAGGATTTTTTCTGTCCAAGTACCCAAATTAAGCATTTGCACATTCAGGAAGTACTTACCATGGTAATTCTTAATCCGTAAGTACCAAGAGATTTTACATCATGGAATTTTCTTCTGTTAAAGGGTCAGATTCTGTCCCTGCCTACAAACCACTGAGGTATGTGTGATACCAAGCTTGGCCCAGCTGAGCTGCTGTGACTGATGCACTGCAAAATAAAAGCAGATCAATTTGATTATCAAGGTGATGAGATGTTTGTCTGATCCCTGGGCAGGTGAGCCTTTGCCCTTGACTCTAGGAACAGGCTACCCAGGAAAGTGGCTGGGTCACCATCCCTGGAGATGTTTAAAAGACACGTAGATGTGATACCTGGGGACGTGGTTTTGTGGTGGGCTGGCAGTGTTGGGTTAATGTTTGGAGTCCATGATCTTATAGGTCTTTTCCAACCTAAATAATGTCATGATTCTGTGACTTCAGGTCTCTGATGTACAAACCACCCGCAGTTCTGTGCCCAGCCCAATTTTATATGTCTCCCTCATGGTGTCCCTCGATTTCTGCTTCACCAAGGTAAGACCAGGCTAGCTGAGAGAACACAAACGTTTTTCCTGAAGTATCCACCATAACCTCATTCTCTCCAGTGATATATTCCATCATCACTTCAACTGTGATATCTTGTAAAGTGTCTTTTGCTGCTACATAGTTTTATGCAAGGAGACTCACGGGCATCGCTGGCAGCATCAGCAATGGCTTTCCTGGGGCCTGACACCTTCCCTGTGCGCTCCACTGACAAAATGAATTTACAGCAGAGGATCTGCAGACATGTCCCTGGAAAACTAGGAAAAGGGAGCCAGCCATGTGACAAACCCATCAGAGAAGCTGCCACAGTCCCAGGCTGTCCACTGCCCTTTCCAGAAGGAAGCAGTGCCGCTCCAGAGGATTGTTTTCGGCTTTGTTGGGCTGGCGTCAGAAGCTCCCCGCCCTTCTGAGTTTAAGGGTTGCAGAAGCAAAGCCCAAACGTTTGACAATTTATAAAAACAAGGTTACTTTGTTTTCCATCCTAATTTTTCATTGCCTCGGCTGCTCTGCTGGCAGGCAATTTCATGAAGATACGGTCTGATAAACTGACTTTGAACACTGAATCAATTGTGTGATTTAAAGTAAGAGCCCAAACTCAGCCAGCAAGTCATAAAGCAAAAAATTCATTAGAAAGGGAGCTGCAGTAATCCACTCTAATAAGGGGCATCCTAATAGTTTTATGTCCAAAGCAGCATTTAATGATAAATAATACTGTGTTTGAGAAGTAAAGAGACTGAAATAATTGTTTATGAAATTGCAATATATGGTTAATTTAGAAGAAAAGAAAGATTCACAGACATGCTGATTTTTAAATCCTTTTCCACAGAGCTGCCTGATACAAAGGCCATGAAAGACTGGTTGTTATTAAGTGAGATCACTCACGGCATTTCTTTTCCTCTTTCTAGCCACAGAAAAGGCAGTAAGGAAAATTAGACTGACAAATCTTCCCCTAGATGGAAAGAAAAAGCCGAGCAAAAGAAAATCCATCTGTTCTCACTCGTGGAATTTCATGTTATCCCATATAAGGCAAAGTTTATGCAGCACATGCATCAAAAATCCTAAAACCCTGGTTATAAAATCACCAGGACAACTGCCAAATGCCAGTTTCCAGGCATCTGTGCGAGGCTAAGACAAAATTCAGGGCACTTTGGGATTCCAGTGCATGGTAAGCTGCACCAGAATAAATGGCACAACAGATTAATATTTCATGTCTCTCAAACTAAGGCATCTTCTTTAACGGGGAGAGACCCAGCAGAAGGGAAGGGCTGATCAGCTAAGCCCTGCTGCCAGCAATGGGATGGTTTAGTGCCCTCTGAGCAGTGTGTGCCTCCCACAACATTCCTGCCCTGGGTAGGCCACCACACGAAGACCAAGTGACTCAGAGCCCCATCCAACCTGACCTTGAATGTTTCCAAGGATGGGACATTCACCACCTCTTTGGGCAACCTATGCAAGTGTCTCACCACCCTTATCTTTTCCTTTTATCTTGTCTGAATCTACCCTCTCCTATTTTAAAACCATTGCCCCTTGTCCTGTCACAACAGGCTCTGCTGAAAAGTCTGTCCCTCTCCATGCCTGGTTGCAAGGCACAGCAGAGAGACAGCAGGTGTCCCTCCATCCTTCAGACCACTTTCCATTACCACTCCCCAAATCCAAGTCCCCAGACCTCTAGGCTTTGGAAAAAACAGCCAGTGCCAGAGAAATGATGATCAGTTCTTTCATGCCAGTGTTACGTTATTGTTAGTACTGACCAAGACAACCTTCTCTCCACTGACAGGGGTGAAGCCTCAGGGTGGGAGCAGAGGCACACTGCAAACTTTGGGTTTCTAGCAGTGAGACAGTGGCAACAGGCCCTTAAAGAACAGACAGATGTTGCTGTAGCACTGAATGCAGTCTCCACACTGTCATCTAGTGGATTTAGTGGTGATAGCCAGAGCTCAGTTTAATACTGTGCTGTAATTTCACTGAACATAACTACAGCTTAAACATTTTTGTCTATACAGCTTCTGCCTTTTCTCACCCAGTTCTCCTAGGATTTCTCCTTTCTGAATCCTCCTTTTACAACAATTTTATTCTCTTCATTTTAAACCTTTAACACAACAATGCCTTTTTCTTTGGGTTACTGTAATTCCCAGGCAGGCTAGTTCCCCACTACTAGCCAGTGACTGCAGAATGTATTTTCCTTTCTTTTATGACCCTCTATCTTTTCCTTAAATTACAAATTCACAGATTCACAGAATGATTAGGTTGGAAGAGACCTTCAAGATCATTGAGTCCAACCCATGCCCTAACACCTCAGCTAAACCATGGCACTGAGTGCCACATCCAGTCTTTTTTGAAACACATCCAGGGATGGTGACTCCACCACCTCCCCGGGCAGGCTATTCCAGTACTTGATCACTCTTTCTGTGAAAAACTTTTTCCTGATATCCAACCTATATTTCCCTTGGCACAGCTTGAGACTGTGTCCTCTGGTTCTGTCAGTGCTGCCTGGAGAAAGAGACCAACCCCCACCTGACTACAGCCTCCTGTCAGGGAGCTGTAGAGAGTGATAAGGTCACCCCTGAGTCTCCTTTTCTCCAGGCTAAGCACCCCCAGCTCCCTCAGTGGTTCCTCACAGGGTTTGTGTCCAAACCCTTCACCAGCCTCATTGCTCTCCTCTGAACAGGTTCAAGTATCTCAACGTCCTTCCCAAACTGAGGGGCCAGAACTGGACACAGCACTCCAGGTGTGCCCTCACCAGTGCCAGGTACAGGGGCAGAATGACCTCCCTGCTCCTGCTGGCCCCACTATTCCTGACACAGGCCAGGATGCCGTTGGCCTTCTTGGCCACCAGGGCACACTGCTGGCTCATGTTCAGCCTGCTGTCGACCAGCACCCCCAGGTCCCTTTCTGCCTGGGCACTGTCCCCAGTGCCACACCATCCCCAGCCTAGAACGCTGCAGGGGGTTATTGTGGCCAAAATGCAGGACTTGGCACTTGGACTTACTAAACTCGATCCTATTGGACTTTGCCCATCCATCCAACCTTTCCAGGTCTCGCTGCAGGGCCATCCTACCTTCCAATAGATGGACGCACACTCCCAGCTTAGTGTCCTCTGCAAATTTACTGATGAAAGACTCAACTCCTTCATCCATGTCATCAATAAAAATATTGAAGAGCTGGCCCCAGCACAGAGCCCTGAGGGACACCACTGGTGACTGTCCCCAGCTGGATGCAGGGATGCAGCACTGTTCACCACCACTCTCTGGGCCTGGCCATCCAGCCAGTTCCGAACCCAGCAAAGAGAGCTCCTGTCCAAGCCATGGGCTGCCAGCTTGTGTGCTGTGGGAGACAGTGTCAAAAGCCTTGCTGAAGTCCAAATAGACAACATCCACAGCCCTTCCTGCATCCACCAGGTGGGTCACCTGGTCATAAAAGGAGACCAGGTTGGTCAAACATGATCTACCCCTCCTAAACCCATGCTGGCTGGGTCTGATACCCTGGCCATCCTCTAAGTGCTGCATAATGACACTCAGTACAAACTGTTCCATTGCCTTATCTGGTACTGAGGTCAGGCTAACAGGCCTATAATTACCAGGATCCTCCTTCCCATCCTTTTTGTGAGTGGGCGTCACACTGGCCACCTTCCAGTCATCTGGAACCTCCCCAGTGAGCCAGGACTGTTGGTAAATGATGGAGAGTGGCTTTGCAAGCTCATCTGCCCGCTCCCTCATCACCCTGGGATGGATCCTATCTGGTCCCATAGATTTATGAATATCCAAGCATCTCAGCAGTTCTCTGACTGCCTCCTCTTGGATAACGGGGGGGAGACCATTCTGCGCCCTGACATCATCAACCAACCCAAGAGAACAGTTATCTTGAAGGCATCTTCCTATTAAAAATTGAGGCAAAGAAGGCATTAACCACCTCTGCCTTCTCCTCATCTGCAGTTACTAAGTTCCCTTCTGTATCTAATAAAGAACAAAGGTTGGCCTTAACCTTCCATTTATATATTTGTAAAAACATTTTTATTATCTTTTACAAAAGTCGCCATTTTAAGTTCAAACTGAGCTTTGGCCTCCCTAATTTTTCTCCTACACGCCCTAGCACCCCCCTTAAATACTTCCTGAGAGACCTGACCCTCCTTCCAAAGAAGATACATCCTCTTTTTATTCCTAAGTTTCTCAAAAACCTCCTTGCCCATCCAGGCTGGACATTTACCTCATCAACTCGTCTTTCAGCACACAGGGACAGTCTGTTCCTGTGCCCTCAAAATCTCTGTTTTGAAGCATGCTCACCTTTCCTGAACTCCTTTAAGGGCTGCTTCCCAAGGAACTCTCTGAATAAGTCTCCTATTAGGGTAGAAATAAGTTTCTTGTGTGTGCAGGGCAGAATAAATGCCCTTAGAGATTTATTATGAGTGATGTAAGTGCCTTCTGATACCCTCCAGGCTTCAAAGACAGCTCTACAGAGCTGAACACACTGGATGTCTGTAGCTACAGTGCCTCTGCCCCTCCAGGCTCCAGCCCCACAGCTTGCTCTGAGAAACTGCCAGATAAATTCAAGTACTACAAACACAAGGAAAACACAATTATGCCAGTTATGTTTGCCTAAACCTAACAAGTATGGAACTACGATAAACCTAGCAGCGTGCAGGTATGGTAAATATTAGCAAGTGGAGCATGACAAGCACCCCAAAATCCTGAGTTCTCCCAATTCAAGAGGGTCTGCAAGATGCAGCTGTTGGGTCCATGCTCATGAGGGGTGTCCCACCTCATGTGTTGTCACTCTCATTTTTCAGCTTTCTGATGTTTTCATTCTTGTGATGGAGTTTCTCACACTGCTTTTGTAAACATGCACATGTTTTTCTAACTCTCTTCTTGTTTTTCATTCTTTCTCCTGGGAGGAGAAAGACTTGATGGACTTTGTCATTGACCAGTGTGGTTGGAGAAGATGTAACTTCACCTTCCAATCAATGGTCATTCCCTAAACTCTATATAATGTGAAAACCAAAATAAAGTTCTCTCTTCTTCTTTGCCTTCACTCAGCTGTGTCTCTGCGTTTGGTGTTGCGTGCTAGAGTAACAATGTGTCAAGGTGGCGTGGAGGTGTTTGTCCTGTGGATTCCCAGACAGTGGATTTTCGATACTGATCTCATTTTGCTAAGTCTACATCTTGGTATTTGATTTCCCCTTTCATCCTCTGGATTGTCGTGACCTGTGACCTTCTGTACTTGCTCATTTATGGAGCCAGATTGCTCCTCATTCCTGGGGAGTCAGCTCTGAGTCTGTCCCAGAGGCAGCCCATCACTCCATCCACATCCCACAGCTGCCTCCCTGAGGAGTCAGCTCCCCAGGCTCACCCAGAGACAACTGAGCCCTTCTCTCTCGCTCTGCAGCTGGTTCAAGCACTGGGATTTTGCAACATCAGCCCCATGGTCTTACCAGATGTTAAATCAGCAATTAGCTAAATATATTATTTCCAGGTCAGCAATTCTCTCACTGTTTTGCATTAAGTCTGTGATCTGGTCAGTCTTTGTCCTATCAGTAGAAATATTTAAATATGTTTGTGCTGCTTTGGCAATTTTGTCACTGGCCCATCTCAGCTCAATGGTCCCTTTTCTGTGACCCTCCACTGCCTGCAGCTTCTCTTACAAAAAGTTAGAGAGAAGGGAAAAGGATTTGTAAGAAGCTGTAAACAAAGGATATGAGGTCACGGACATGCAGCAGAAAGGAGAAATGCAACTTTAAACATTTAGTCTAACAGTTTACAAACCACACTCCAGACCAGCTTTTCTTCTCTGCATCTGTGCTTCTGCATTCATACCAGAGGCTCTATCAAAAACCTCTTGGATGAGTGCAGAGGTTATTTTTAATAAAAAATTTCTGTTTAATAATCATTTTAATGAGCCTCTTAAAAGAAAAAAAAAAAGGAGAGGTATCTTCCACAGGCAACAGTATTGATCTATCAGGGAAAGAAACCCATTGCTGCATTCATGGCTGATTCCTAAACAAAAGCTTGGACTGCAGAAATCAGTCAACGTCCTCTGGAGAAACCTGGATTGGCTTCTTCAGCAATTCATTTTCAAGTAGATCAACTCAAATGATGATACACAAACGAAGAAGGACATGACACAAAAAGGACAAAGAATTAGGAGCTAACAACAACTGCTGGAAATCAAGTCTGTGTTAGACCTTGCTAACAGGTGGCCACTCTCTTGGAGATGACAGCTAATCCACCCTGTCACCAAACTTTTTACAAAAACCTGTCCCTCTTGAAAGGGCAACTGGAGTAACAGAAGTCAGGACAGGAGAACAGTTATTTCAGAACAGAATTTTCCTTCTGTATCTTATCATGAATACACAGACCAAGTCTCCCAAGTAAGGCAAGTAGATATACTTACTTTGGTACTTGTGCTTAAACTCATTTTTGGGGAGAAGCACCGTGACAGCCTGGTCTGCGTTCACCACTGAGAGCTCTCCAAATAGGCTTGAGTTGTTTTACCCCCACTCCAGGCAGAGGATCCTGCTACAGGCAGAACAGACTTGCCTCAGGGAATTTAACTTTATAAATAATTTCCAATCACTCAAAATATTTGAGTAGTGATTTGGATTTTTCTTTTAAGAACAAACAAACAAACACAAACACAGGTAAAACCCTTCTGCTCCCCTATTCCAGGTCTGGATTCATTCCACCACCCCAGGCACCTCTCCTCCCCCTCTTGCAATCACTGCAGGGTGCAATACACTCAGTTCTTTCATTGAAGCAATGGGCAGAGCAGGGCTACAAAAAGACAACAGGGATTTCTTCTGCTGGAATCCCAGGAAGACCTCTGTCCAGCTCCATATAGAAAACAGCACTTGCAGCTACAGCATCCATGTCTAGTCCTCATTAACTATGCATTTGGCCCTTCTCCTGTTCCCAACACACAGAGCAATGGAGTGAGGTTCTCATCAAAACACTGTGGAACAGCTCTCTGCAGTTTCTTACCTCCTTTTGGACAAAGCCTCCCAGGAGTACAGAACAGCTGAAAGCCCCTTGCACTAACCCAGAAGAGTGCCTCCCTCCCAGGCAGCAGTGGGGCTTCTCATTTTACTGCACTTTCTAATCCCTGAGAGCCTTTATTTACACTGTGTATGGAAACTTATCATCACAGCACTAAATGAGTACAAGTCCATGAAATCAGTGAAGTTTACAAAGCCATTAAACCCTAAGAACTTACCACATATATTGAATAGTCACCTCCAAATATTAAACATGACAATTTTGTCCTTTGCTCTCTTTCCCATATACTTTCTATAAAATGTGTATTTTTGTCATAGCAATGTTTTAAAATTTAAGGTTTAAGGACTCATGCTTCTTGTCTGTAGCTGAAAGTCTTATCAGGGCAGGAATTTGCATTGGATGTACTTGCACATCACAACAGGTTCAACCAGAGTTAGCTGCATGAGATGCAGAGCAGAGATGCTGAGCAGCAGCACCAGGCTTCCCTATGGAAAGTTTATCTTGTTGGCTCCTGTGACTGCCCATTTATCTTGTAATTGCTGGAGATGCCCAAAGGTGAAACAGGCAATGCTAGAGACAGTTGTATCTGCTCTGTATCTGTCTGTCAAGCCAGCATGACCACAATAAGGTTTGGTGTTTACACGTGACATCTATGCACATATCCACAGTGCTCATTCTGTGGAGCAGATGGTCTCCTGGCTTTTCCCTGTAGGTACTCCTTGAAGCCCTAACACTGTTCCTTACAGATATTTTCCTTCCAGCAGCTGTCTGAATGGATAGTGGCCAACTTATGAGCCACAGCATTTACCAGAGAGATTCCAGTATCAGCAAAAATTGCTATGATATGACTACACTGGAGACTGGAACTGCACAGGGCAGTTGAAAATAACAGCAACCAGCTGAAAATGGCATCACTGAACCCAATGAGCCCATTGAACCCACACTGTTAAAGGGCCTCATCCATGACTCTCTTAGCTGTACAACAACCAACCAACACAAAAACCAAGCAGAAGGTACTTGGCCAGTCTACCCCAAAGATCCCAGCCATACCAAATCAGTGTAGGCACAAGTCACCATGTAAACATTGTCACAGAGCCAAGATTCACTGCTTGGTACAAGGGAGGAAGAAGACACAGCTGCATCCACTGGGACTCAAAACTGGCATTCTTGCTTATTGGATGCACAAGGTCGGTGAGAAGACTTCTCCAAATATTTAGAACATAAACATGATGGGTCAATGGATTGAATAATTTCCTGCTGAAAAGAATTCACTCAAGCATTTATGTCAGCTTCATGTATCATGGAGCAGAACAAAACCCAGACTAAATTCCTGTCAGGAACTCTATGTTGTTTGGACTGGGTACACTTAAGGCTGCAATAAATCTTCCTTCATGAGGGCAGTATGAAACAGGTAACTAAACTCTCAAGAAAATGAAAAACCTCCTCAGAATTGACAGAATGATTACAAAATCCTCCAATGGCAACATTCCCCACACACTAATAGTTTGGCATCCAGAGAGAGAAACAAACTAACAAACTTGCAACTACTTCCTTTTAACGAGAAGATCCATCACTTGTTTTAAAGCTGCATTTCATCTACAGGAATATCTTCAATGCCTACTTAACTAACTGCAATAAGCACAACTTCATATTTTTACGGAAAAAAAAGACAAGTTGCAGTCCTCAAAAGTTTATTTCAAGTATAAAAATTGTTCAGTGAAGTATCTACAGGTTTTTTGTTCAGCATAAAGGTTTAGTAAGATAGAAAGAATCAAGTACCAAATCTCTGTAAAAATACTATTTGATTTTAAATTTTGAACAACAGTGAAAAGGCACTTAACAAAAGATAGCCAATGACAAATACAACTGTGAATGTGGAAGCAAACATCATCTAAACACTTTATAAACACAGAAGTTAACTACGATCTAGCTGAACTCAGCAACATAATCCGGACAAGAGTGAACTCGAACTCTCCACATTTCAACAACAGCACTTTTCTTTCAAGTGCCAAGAGAGAAAGAAAAGCAAGAGAAGTCTTCAGTGAACTAACTGCAGGTCTGCAGCACTGGGTTCAAACTAAGAACTCAAGAGTACAGTCCATACAAGCTCCACAAAAAGAAATGTAACAGAACTGGGTAGCAGCATAAATACTTCATAAATGCCCCTGATCTGTATGCTTGCATTGAGGGGTTTATATTTCTATTCCCAGTTTAGAAAAAAAAGTTTCTACAAAAACAGAAAGCCTTTTTAGAAGCAGAACAATCAGACTACCGTAAGTGGGAAACAGAAGTGTAATGCCTGGGAATCCACTGCAATCCCTTTACAGCAGAAATATTTTTCCACTGCCAGCAATGGAAAGTAAAACAAGTAGAAGTTTTTGAGAGTCAGGAATGAAAACAGGCTATGGCAGTTTAAATGAGTTTGTTATTTTTTGGTCAAGATTCAATGAGCTACTCTATCTTAAAAAAAAATTAGAATCAAATATGCCAAAAGAAACAATACATTTAAAATAGCATTTACAGCACCAAAGCATATTTGGACAATAAATACAGAATAAGATGGTAATTATTCACAAATATGAGGAAATAGGGAAGGAAAGTTTCAACACCCACCAGAAAACTGTGGGCTTTTACAATTATTCAGCAATATGAAGTAAACAGAAAAAAAAATCATCTTAGTGTTGGCATTTTTTTTCAGTGATAGTGAAACCTTTGATACAGGAGTACTATCAAGACTTTTGCATCTTTTTTTCCAGATACATTTTCCTGTAGGTCTGAAACATCTCTTTTGAGTCTTTGACAGGAATGTGAAGAGTCTCTTCATCTCCATCCAGGATCTGTATAGCTTTATCAAGGGGAATACTGTCCTCAGCTGCAAGATAGACAAGCATGTTAAAGCAAGAGCCTCAAAGGACTCTACTCCTTTATGCATGTGGTACTTAAGACCTTCCAGTGTCAAAAAGGATGCCACAAGCTTCCTTCCTAAAGCACCAGGCATCTCAGACTTAAAACAATCTCCAGTGCATCTTTAAGCACAAAATGACTATTTGCATGTCTTCGTGGGAGAGATTTCTGGAGAGTATTAAGAAAGGTGTGACAGAAAACATGCATTTGTGAAAGGAAGAAGCAACAGGAGGGGCTAAAAGGATGGCAGACACCAAAGCCCAAGAACACAGGCAACAGCAACAAAAGATGCAAAGGTTGCAAACTATGTTAGATGCAACACCACAACACGAGTATCAGCATGCAAGCCCTATGTTTTAAAGCTAAGAGGCAGATAGCAGCAAGGCTACAGAATGCATTTTGTTTCCTCTAGACCACTAGAAAAACACAACAAGAGCTAGAGAAGTACCTAAAGCAAAGAAACAAGGACAGCTGGGAACAACCTCACCCAATATTTACAAAGGATGGAACAAACAAGATCCTGAGATCAAAGTTGCCACTGTTGTGACAGTTGACTCCTAGAGGGTATAAAAGACCATCCAAAAAGCAATTTGCCATTCAAGAGAAATGAGGAAGATGTTAATAGTGGCCCCACTTTTCATGTGGCTGTCATACAGATTATCTTGTCCAGACTACAGGGACACACAGATCCTGGAACTTGTGAGCACAGGTGTTATGTGTGGGCAGCAGCAACGTACTGTGAAAGGCGGATTTATTTTAAAAATCGCTTTCTGTTTTTGCACTAGATTCTGCTACATCACTTTCTATATTTTAAAGTGTGAAAGAGTCTTTATATACAATTTAAAACTATTTAAATGCTGTTACCAGTGCTACATACAAACTAACGGCACAGGAAAATTTCAACATTTCCAACAACATATTCATAAAGCAATAAAAAGCTACACAATGCTTTGAGACTTTTAAGTCTATTCTATGGTATCCATTTAATCAGCAGAATGCGTAAATAATAATTTTAAATGCTTTATTAAGGTTTACTGCTGTAAAGGAACATTTAAAACCAAGCAAAGAGGATTTAACTTGTACTTCAAATGGGACATTCAGAAGTCACTTCACCTGTAGAGATATCTTCCAGTTTCTTTTGCTTCACTGGTTCACATTTTAACCAATCTTCTTTTTTACTCTTGACACCTAAAAAGAAATTTTCAAAAATTGTTTCTGAGGTTCCTTTATCACAAGTTTTGGCCTCTATTCAGCATTAAACTCTAACACATATACGAGCACATGCAAAAGGCAATTTCCTTTCGGTATGAAAATTACTCCAAGGGCTGTAATACAGCTTAAGATTTGGGTTCATTTAAAAATAAAATACAACATTTGACATAAATATGCTTCAGAATGCACCCTGTATAATGTTGAAAAATGGGGTAGGGAAAGAGAAGGAAAAATTGATGCTTTTAAGCAAAGATGGCAAAGGTTACGGGGACTATGGGAAGGATATGTCTGGCCTAAGCTCTGTTCCCCAACATCACAAAAGATCTCTCCCTCCTCTGCCCAGCCATACTGATGCACAACCAGGTGAACAGTGAATACAGATCAGATCACCTTTGGTAACTACACCAAGGGAATCTAGTTTCTACAACCAAGCCAAGCTAACTTCTACAAGTACTTTAGAAAGCCTTCTCCGAAAGTTACTTGAAACTGCCATGTTCTAAAGTATTCTAATTTCATTCTCTAAGACTTACAGAAAATTGAAGGAAAACTCCCATGTCCTTTCTCAGCTTAAGACACAGCTGTGGTCTGTCAGATAGCAAGTTAGGATATCTCAGCCTCCAGCCTCTACAGTCCCATGTTTTCACTGTCTGTAGCTTTGTACAACATGAATTTAAAAATAATCAAGAGAGCATCATACCTTCTACAACGACTTTATCTCTTTCTGGAGAATTCTTTGCAGCTAAGCTTTCTTCACCAGGGGCTGGACTTCTGAACAATATCTCTGGACACAGCTTGAACTCAAGGACTTCCTGTTTGCACGATTTCTCAACTGTCGAGACAGACACATCTCTTTTTGAGTCGCTGCTCTGTGACACTTTGGTGGTTCTGTGCCAGACGGGTCTGACAGGTGATGTCTCTAATTTTGTCAGATAGATGCGCTCCTGTGCTGTACGTTTGAATGCCACTCTGTTCAGGTAGTGCTTTTTGGGTTCCTTTTGAAGATGCAGCTTTAGTCTGTTATTTCTTCTGTTTAGGTATAGGAGATTTTTATCAGGAAACATTTTCTCAGAGCACTTATCTTTGTTTTGACCATCGAGATGCCTTTCTTTGCTAGGAAAGTAGTTTCTAGACATGCTAGAAGATCTAGCCCTTTTTCTCTGCAGTTTAAGCATTGAGCAATCTGCTAAGGAACTCCTTGGTTTCCACCCATTTTCTCCATTCAGTTTTTTAGCTTTGTCAGCATTTAGCATGCAATTGTGTGCAAGCTGCTTGGAACTCTTTGCTTCAGATTGTTTCAGTCTTTCCTCTTCTAGCTTTGCTTTCTTAAGTTCTCTCTTCCCAACCATATTTTCCTTCATCTTCCGTTTGTATGGCTGTTCCTGCAAAGGATGAACTTTCACAGATTTATGCTGAGAATATTTTGTGTGTCTTGATTTGAAGTCTACGGTGCTACTATCTGAGAATTTTACAGCATCAGCTTGGTAACTACTCAGTTTTTTATGTTTTATTTCTGCTGGTAATTTCACTTGCTCTTTGACACCAATTCCTACGTCTTGCCTAAGCACCTCCTTTTGTTTCCTGCAGTTTTGTTCTTCAGATGAGTTCTCTTCACAATTTTTAGTTTTTTGTCCTTGACTGACTTCAGAGTGCTTAATTTCAACAGTTTCTGACTTCACAGATTGGTGAATGTCTGTTTTTGATTTCATGGTCAAACCTGGTTTGGTTATATCTTTTGAAAGGGACTCAGTTTTGAAAACTCTCTCCTTCTTTATGGACAACTTTGCCACATTCTCTGCATATGTATGATCAGTTTTTTCTGATAACTGTTGGGAGGCTATCTGGTGCTCTTTTTTGTAGGAATTAAATTCTTTACTTGACACTTGGGTTCCTTTGTCAATTTGCAGATGTTCCTTCAAACTGCTGCTTTTGTATTTATCAGCATCCTGGTTTTCAAAGGAATTAACTAGTCCAATTTTCTCCTCCTGTGTTGTAGGCAATTTGTATTCATTATCCACTGTCAGCACAGGTTTTTCGTTCATTGCAGAAGTGTATTTGCAAATATCTTTATTTTTGCTAATACTGTCTGGGATTTTTTCAGAAATTGTCAGGTCTCCCACTGCATGGTTTTCCTTCTTCAAGGCATCAGATTTACTGCTGTTTTCTTCTGTCTCTGCAGAGTCAGTATTTTCAGCTTTTGAAAGCTGACAACCATTATTCTCTGAACCAGATGTTTCTAATGCAGAAGGACAATGCGGTGTTTTATATGCTACAGATACACCACCCGTTGAAGAGCAATCTTCACTTTTTTCACTGGGGTTAGAGGTTTCTTGTGGGGTTTTTTCCTTCTCACATAGATTCTGACTAGGCTGGACACCGCTTTCAAGGTTGTCCTTGTCAGCTGAAGCCTTTTCTGACTGTTCACTCGCTTCTCTCTTGTTGTCACTAGAGGGACACTGGTTTTGTCCAGGAGACAGTTCTTGAACCTGATCAGATCTTAACACTGCAATTTTAGTCTGATTTACTGAGTCCTTCAAAGGAGAATTCTTGTCACAAATTTTAACCTCTTTTTGAGACTGATTCTCTGTCCCTTCAGCCACAGAACGATTTTGTGCTGCTTCTTTTGTTAGCATATCAGTACCTTCAATGCCATATGGAAACTCTTTCATTAGAGCAAGCAGCTGATCTTTTAGATATCTACTAGGTTCTGTTCCAAAAAACTTCACCTCCTTTTCCATGCTATTTTTACTAGGCACGGAATTTTGTTTACTGTGGTCTCCTGGAACAGTGGGTGCATTTGTTTTAGCATCTATGCTGATAGAGGAACCTAGTGAATTTTGAGCTAACTTCTGATCTATATTAGCAAGACTTTCTAAGTAATTTTCAGGATGCTTGAAAGATGCCTTGAAGGACGTGTTTTGTTCAGAGGTAGAAACTGCTTTAGGAGGATTGCCACTGCTTTCCTTCTCCAAATGACTTGATGAGTCCTCCAACATCTTTAGCAGCAAGCTCTCTCTTTGGGAAGTGTTGTTGCTCAGCTCAGTTTTATGCAAGTCCGGATGTTGCTCCGTTTGCCCTTCACCAGACGCGTTTCCTTCTGATGCCTGTGTCTTATAGACTGACTTGAACATGCCTGCTATTTGTGGGTTATAAAATTTATCACCTTCAACAAGAGAGCATACAGTAGAAATACAAAACATGTCATTTTCCAGCACAGTTGTGGATGTATCTCCTGCCTCTAACACAGCTTGCTTGTCTTCATGGTCTCTTGTACCTTTTTGAGAGACTTGACTACAAAAACTTGTGCCTGATTCAGGAAGAGCAGCCTTGTTTTGTAATCCAAGCTGCAGATTTTTTCTTGCATCTTGTGCAGATTGACTAACTTTCCTTTGGTTTTCATCACCTACTTTGATCTGTTGCAAATCTGAGTCCACTTTTTGTACCAGAACACAATCACTGGGTGATGACCAAGCATTTTCTATTGCTCCTTTGGCAGTATTTGCCACACTTAAACCATTTTCCCCCTCTTCTTGCAAGCTACATGGGCTGCCCAAGTTGATCACTGGATAGGTTTTACCTTCAGGTGTTGGGATCTTGCCTGCTTGCTCACTTAGTGTTCTTTGTTCACAAAGTACCAAAGGAGAGACAACTGCAACTTGAGGTTCAAAATTTTTTATCGAACTGGAAGTCAGTGTATCAAGTTTTTGTGCCACAGAGGTAGTTGTTACAGGCAAAACAGCTTCGTCCATGCTAGCCAGAACATTTTGTTTTTCTCTCTTCTGTGTGTTTTGGTTGGAGGATGAAACCTCATTTGCTGTGGGGTTTTCATTTGACTGTTTATTTTGCACACTTACAGATTCTGGTGGATACTTGCCCCACAAGCGCAGGCATGCAACCAGCTCTTCCATAGAGTAACTACAATTGCCCTGATTACAGGATGCATTTTCAGTAAACTGCGGGGTTTTTTGAGCTACCTCAGCCTGGAATTTAGCATCACCAGATGCAGTTGTTTCTGATGCAGGAGAGTTTGTGGGAGCCACAGATGCCTGCTCACCTTTCAGACTTTCTACCTTCTTCTCACTCGTGTCTTTTAGCAAGCTCCCACCCGAGACAGGTGTATTGAGCAGTGGTTTTTCACTACAAAGGAGACTCGTCAGTATTTTATCAGCAGTAGCACCAGCTGTCTTCTCTTTCAGCGCATTTGTGCTGCTCAATACAAACTGAAGAAATGATGAGTTCTCAGGGCCAATTTGCACAGTCTTTGATGCAGTCTTGACAGAGCTCCCTGCTTGAGTAAAACTCGAAGCACTGTTCGAGGAAGTCACAGTTCCCTGAGAAGAAGCCAAGGCAGGCGCGTCCCTCTGTTCCAAGGTGCTCTCAGGATTATTAAATTGAGCTGGGACTCTGCTCTGAGAGGGAATAGGAGTGAAGCTTGATGAAAGGCTTCCCTGCTTCACCTGAGGGTTACTTTGAGTCATCTCCAATCTTCTGTTATCAGCACTAGCAAGGTTTTTGTCCCTTCTTTCTTCATGTGAAACCATGATTGTGGACCTCTCTGTCCTCACTGCTTCAGATGGGGAAAGTGGTACATTTTGTTTGGGCACATATGGAGGAAAATGAGAAGGAGAACCTGGATAACTAGGAAGAAGAGGAGGAAGAGTATTTTTTTCATGATAGATTTTTTTTTTATAATTATGAACTGTTTCAAGCAGGACAACTCTTTTTTTAAGACATTTCAGCTTTTCAGCTTCCCAAGCTAGTCTCTCCTTTGTAATTCCTACTCCATGTGTTGCTGCCGGTGAAGAAATCTGAGCATTAGCAGGCCCGTTCATCAAACTACCAGTCTGGCTCTCTGGAACTGAAGCAGGATCACTCAGTGGCTTTGAAGAAAGAGCTTCTATTTCTTTCACAACATCAAGCAGTTCTCTGGGAATGCCAGGGGATGACACAGAGCTTTCATTAAAAGACCTATTTGCTGTCACACTTCCAATTGGATTACAGACATTCCTGGCTGATTGACTGACTTCTCCAGATTGCTGCTTCTGACAGTGTTGCTGAATACTGTTAAACCCAGGAGCGTTTTTTGGATCCAATGGGCACCTCTGCTGGTTAATGTTGTACCCATTAGGTATATTTTGCACTTCCTGTGGTACACCCATTGAAGATGGTGCTGCAGGTCTTGAAACACAGTTGGCAGGCAACAGAGATGGTGCAGAACATCCTCTAGGAGCTTCTGATGCCATCTGACTCTGCTGAAATTGTGGCAGCTGTACATTTGTCCCAGGAATTTGATTCACTGAATATGAAACTTTACACTGATTATTGGAATTAAATATTTGGGGTTGGACATGTTGCCCTGAAGCACCAAGAGGAAAAGAATTATTCTGGGGATGAATGCCACCTTGATGTAGTGTTGCAAGTCTCAGGGAATTATGCTGCAGCATTTCTGGCTGCACGGGGTAAGCGTTGGCATTGGGGCACTGAGGCTCCCCAAGCATGCTCCTTACATTATTCCCTGGGTTCATTTGAGAGGATGGGGGGGGTAAATTTCTGCAGGGATAACTGTAGGGATTAGAGACCGGCCAAGAAGTCGGAGCCATCTCTGGCCGCAAAGGTGAATTCTGAATGGGAGGTTTTAGAGCTGTTATGTGCATCTGTTGATGTCGTTTAACTGAGTATTTTGACATAAAAAAGTTATTACCAGTTATAGATGCTCCTGGTGAGGTTTGATCTGAAGTTTTGAATCCTTCAGCATTTACAGCAGGGAAGGCAACATTGACAGTTGGCATATACACGATTTGGTTATTTTCAGCATGAGTGGAGGAGGTGGCATTTGTCTGAGGAAAGGCATGTCCATTAGGAAGCAACTGAGTGAAACATGCTCCTTCACTTGATAGGTTTGTACTTGCATCAGCATTCTGGACTGGCCTTACATTCCAGTCCATCTTTTCTTGTTTTCTTTTTCTTCAGGCAAAACCAAAATGCTAAAAAAAAAATTTTACAAAAATTACAACCTTTTGATCAAGACCTATTTCACTTACTAAGAAGTGATTTAGAATGCATCATGAACGGAACTGTTGAACCTAAATTGCTGGGTAGGAAAGCAACCCCATTAGCACAACCCATGGACATCAATGCTGTCAATGTCAAGTTCCACAAATTGTTTCCCAGAACATAGTTAAAGTATAAAAAGAGAAGCAACTAACAACTCTATTGACTATCTAATGACTAACAAAACCTTCACATTATTCTGCTAATTCTATTATCATTCAACCTTTTAATTGAACAGTAGATTGGTGTATTTACCTTTATCCAAAAAAACTGAAAAAAACCCCCAAGGTATGTGTATAACGTGACACAATAAACAGTACTTAAGAGCTGAACATAAGAAACACCTACAGAATAAAATACAGGCCAGGGTTTTCAAACAAGACTCAATTTCAATTACACCTTCAAATACAACAAAATAAATGGAAAAATTGATTTGGGTTTAGTAAAAATCTCTCATAATAATGCAGCCCACCAGTTTATTTTGAGAAATGTAACTCTGCCTCTAGTTAAATAGAGGCAGAGTTATATTTTCTAGTTATTTGAGTTATATTTCTAGTTATTCTAGAGAAATATAACTCTGCCTCGAGCAAAGAGCCCCTGATTCTGTTGGCAGCATTAACTTACTCAGCTGGGAGAAGGCACGAAGCATAGAGATGACAGCAACACTTCTGCTCCTGCAGTACTTACACCTTCAGACATATATTCCAGAGCACACATGGATTACTAGCTGTAGGATATCGGGCTATAACTGTTAGAGTGGTTCAGGCTTTTGCTCACCAGAAGGCCCTGAGGGAAAGGCACAGCCGCAGGCCGGGCGGCTGGAGCCGCTTGAGGGGGGAGAGGCAGTTATGGCAGCTGGGAGTGAGGAGGGAGTCAGCTGAGGGACAGGCGGGAGTGAGATTGTGATTGGCTGCAGGAACCCGTGGACAACACACGAGCAGGAAGCTGACTGGCTGAAGGAGCACGTGGACAGCACACGAGCAGGAAGCTGATTGGCTGAAGGAGCATGTGGACAGCCTATGAGCAGGAAGCTGACTGGCTGAAGGAGCACGTGGACAGCACACGAGCAGGAAGCTGATTGGCTGAAGGAGCATGTGGACAGCCTATGAGCAGAAAGCTGATTGGCTGATGGAGCACGTGGACAGCCTATGAGCAGAAAGCTGATTGGCTGATGGAGCATGTGGACAGCCTATGAGCAGGAAGCGGATTGGGTGGTAGGATGCGTGACAGCAGCGTAGCAGCCGAGCCAGCCAATGGGTGCCTTCTTTCTGTTAAGTTCTGTTAGGTCTCAGTTTGGTTTCAGTTATGTCAGGTAGAGATTAAAGGTATAAAAAGGGGCCGATTTCTACAGTAACCTGATCTCCTTCGGATGCATAAGGGAGTCTGTGTCGCTTTGTTCCCCATTGCTACAACCAACAAACCCAAATGGGTGAGCATGTTACTCTGTAAAGCTTTTAGAGACAGTGCCTTCAAAGCCAAACACTATTTCAGCTTCAAAAATGCACAAAAAACCGCAAAAACCCCCATGACAAAGTACAAAAATGAATGCTTGTCTGCATCTCAACAAGCTCTTCTCAGTATGGTCAAACCCAGCTAGCACAGAACAAAACACCTTACTTTGTACAGGTACTAAACAGAATGTTTCATGCCATTTCTCCCAGATCCCCCAAGGCTCCTGACTTTCCTTCATGAGCTCTTTTAGATTTTAAGACTCTTCTAATTTTGAATTTGAGAATGAGAAGTATCATTCATATCTAGCCTATAAAAAATAGAAGATCCACTGTTATAATTTTCAGGACTTAATTTTCAAGATTCAGAGACAGCTCTATCTTCCTTCACTCTTTTACTTTCCCTGCTCTCTTAAGACACCAATAACAAAAGAAGACAGGAATATGAAGTGGCATATGAAATTCATAAAAAACATCAATATCAGTGTCCAGGCAATACTTACAGTGATGCAGGAATCTTAGCAGAGAAAACAGGCTTTTGCATCCAAGGTAAAGCTTTCAGTCTGCTAATGTTACACTGGCTATTTCCTGAAAAATGATTGGGGGTAAAACAAAATCACATGCTTGAATTAGACAAATGCTGAGGAAACTTAAGACATTTACATTTTCTGTGAATGTAACTGTGAGAGGGGCAAACAAGACTAAGATGCCAACCACTAGTAACTAAAGCCTAAAATCACTAAACCACTAAAATCACTAAACCACTAACCACTAAAATCCTTGCTAGAGGAAGAACTTTGACTACATGCAGCACACAACTTCACTAATAGTAAAATCCAATCATTGTCACCATCAAAACCAAAAAAAATTAGGAACCCCTTGTTGAAGCCAGGCTGGAGACAAAGGGAGGGGTTCATTGCAATGTTAAGCACTATAACCTGTCCCAAAAGGACCGGGGGTGGAGGTTGTAATGGATATAGCTTGAAATTCTTGTAAGCCACGATTTGAGTTGTGTGTTACAGGAATTACTATCAGAGGAACCACACGGGACCATCTCCAAGAATCACCTGTTGTTTTGAGATGAACTGTTTATCGCTAAAGCTGTTGGTCTGCTGTTTGTTACTGTATTCCAAATCTAACTCAGCAGGCTGCATCAAGTCCCTCCACTCCAGTGTCAGAAGAGGGATGCAGTACCTGGCACCACAACTGGCCTGAGCCTTGCAGCAGGTGCCTGAACTGACTGGCTTGGGGCCTTGCCCTGCCTCTGGGTGCCAGATGCTCTCACGGAGGGACCTACCTGTTCCCTTCTTTGAACAGAAAGTCAGAAGGATAAAAGCATGGAGGGAAAGTTACCCTGCCTATTTGTGTTAGCTCAATGCCGAGCACTATCTAAATGCAGCTGAAGTTATTTCCCTACAAACAACAAGTGTCTGAATCCCAGCAGGACCTTAGGCTGAAATAGACACAACTCTACAACTATTGCCACTGCGTGTGTTAGAAGCCTTGATGTGACTGTGGAGAAATCAGAGGGCCACAGGGTCCCAACGATGGCACTATCTGCCCAGGAAAAGCTTGACAGGTGGCTGGAAGCTGCCTAAAAGTGAGTTTCTGAAACAAAAATTGATCAGGACAACCAGGACAGAAATACTTGGTCCAATTTGATTTCAGACAATCATTCATCAAATTCCTACCTCCTTGAAGCCTGACTGGGCTTATGAATCAGACCAACTATTAAACAGAGTAATGTAGGTATCAATGGAGGTATTGTAACTGTGTCTCTTAGTGCTTTTTCACTGGCAAGAACCCTATCCAAATCAGGTGAGCACTCTCACAAATCTGTTACTGTGTGCCATTTAACCTGAATTGCAAACATGTCACATGTCATGCAGATACCCTCTGAATTTCAGAATCAGAAGCCTGGGCCCTCCTGTAGCATCCAACTACAGGAGGGAATCCAACTGGAATCCAACTACAAACTCCATTGGAAAACACAACTATATTTCTGGTATCACTACTTTATGCTCAAAGATAAAGGCCTTGAGATGACCAAGGGCCCCTGATGATTTCCTGGGGCAGTCCCACAAATTTGGGATTAAACACAAGCAGGCTGGTTATCAATCATTCTTTAGATGTAGCCCCTGTGTGCCAGATAAAGTCCTATGAATTTGTCATCCATCAGAGGCCCAGCAGCACCCACTAGTTAAGAGTCCTGGCTCACTCAGAGCCCACTAACATCAGCAAAGCACAGTGCCCAGCACCACACTAATGTTGAGTTTTATCTTCTTTTTGTTAGGGTTGGGATTAAATGTGCAAGACGGTATTTTTTGTTCAGACTAAGACGTTTATTAGTTTTTATTTATATTGTAGTCTCATAAACTGTGAGTTTTACAGCACTTCACTAACAAACTAAAAATGGAGCTGTATCTCTCTCACTACAAGGCCTTTTAAGGATAAAATGTCTAATTAAGAAATGACACCTAAATTATTTTTACTTTTAACTTAATAACTAACTACTCATGCCTCGCAATGCAGACTTTTCTATGTAATTACACAATACAACCTAAACCCATGAAGAAGAAGGTGAAGAAGGACTAGGCACCACCCTAAAACTTCCATCTTGCTTTATATATATTACTGTATTCTAAAACTTTAAACTCTACATTTTCTACCGTGTGATATTACACACTTCTATTCAAACTACACACCCATAATCCCAGTTCTATAATTCAATTTTGGAAGCTTTCTCCACGGCTTCAGGTCAAATGCAGTGTTCTCTTGGGGGTTAGGGTCTGTCAGCACAGAAAGTCTAAAGTTCTCAGCAACCAGGGTTCCAACACCACACAGTCCCAACTTGTTGCTATGACCTCACGTTAGAGATAGGAATGAGATGGATGAGACACTTGTTTCTTCAAGCAGAACAGCCAAATCTTTATTGCACACAGCTCATTTTTATATGGCATCAGAAGGCACAGTGTTTGAATCTAATAGATCAGCAAATCACTGAAACTCAGTTCACTGGTTGGTAATGGCTAGCGTACATGTCCATCAAACTTTTTTCTTTCTAGATATGTTTACATTTTTTCTTCATGGGCTCTCACAGGATAGACTTCTTATTTTTGCAGGTGCAAACTGTTTTCTCACAAAAATAGATTGTTATGCAAACTGATTCTCATTCTTATGATTCTTTTCTCATGAGACCTCAACAGGCCAGCTTAGCCAGAATACCAAGGCCTAAATCATGTGTTACAAGGCCCTTCTTTTATAAGGCTATCTATATGTAACACCAACTATTTTCTGCTATGCTCGTTCTGTCATCCTGCCTCCTCTGTCAGGATGCAGCCACAGTTACCACCATACCCATTGTATCAAGATAGTTAAAAATGCCCTTAAGCCTGTGCTAAAGGGTCCTGACCCAAGGAATCTTGAAAGCTTCTTTAGCCCCAGGTACTCCAACCAGGCAGCCCACAGAGCCCCAATACTTGTTTCACTAGCTGTTGCCAACAAGCCCCCGTACTGCACCTTTCCCCACCAGGGCTTGAGCAAGGGCCCCAGTGCCTGTCCCATCACTTCATCAACTGGAAACCCCCCAGCTCTTGGTTAGCCAGACTCATCAGACACACAGTTAGCACCCCAGACAGAACCTGAGGATCCTTCTCAGGTGCCATGGAAGGTGCACCTTCCAGAGACTTCCCATTTGGAGGTAGATGCCATCATCAATGGCAGCATCATCATGGGCAGTCAAAATTCTGCCTTCAGTTGATCCCAATGGAGTGGACCACTTCTCTCACCCTCTGCAGTAGTCCACAGGTTCCAGGAGCCCCTTCAGCCCTTCCCAAGGTCAGTCAAGTGCCACTTCCCTAAGAGCCAGCCAGCCTGAGGATGTTTTTGAGAGGTTCTAACCTCCGCTGTGGAGTAACTCCTACACAATTCTAGTCAGGTCTGCACAGCAGCAGTTTATCACTGCATGTAGCTGCAGAGCTATGCACCACAAAGAGCAGCCAAAAAGCAGCCTCTGCTGAGTTGAACCTTGCCCAGCTGGGGCAGTGACAGAGTTTATATTTATATACTTCTATGTTACACGCCTTGTTTTTCACAGAACTACAGTTACATCTCAGCAAAGCAAGATGCAGTAAACTACCAGAAAGAATACAGAACACTTCAGATAAGCTCTAGACAGTATGTCCTTTTACAAGTATTTGCCTCCAATAATTTGGCCACTCTTACTCAGTGAGGCCATTAGGCCATGCTGCAGATATTTCTAACTAGAAAGGCCTACAAAGGCCTACGAGGCATTAGCTTTTTTACTTCCACAGTCAGAACCACTCATAGACCATACTCTCCATGATGCTCCAGGAAGGTACAATCTCCTGGTACTTCTGAACCAAACTCCCCCTACTTTGGGGACTCTGAGAAGCACCTCCCCTACCTCCAGTGACCCATGCTGTTAACACCCTGTGATCCTGCAAGCCCCAAAATTCATCATGTCTCTTCTCAGAGAACTGAAAGAACAGTGAGTATTCACTTGCACCCACTTCCCCTTTTAACAGCCCCAGCCAGTCAGCTCACAAGTCCAGTGGGTCCTGGCATCTGACCAGGGCTACTGGAGCAGGACACTGCCCCTGTGGGGGTAAAGCAGCCCGAACAATAGCCTGATTGTAAAAGTTGTCAGTGATGGATGGAGGAGGGGGATCATGCTGCACTTGATGTAGAACAATGCTGAGACCAGCCTGATTCAATAATCCCAAAGTTGAACATTCTGAGGATGTGAGGAACAATGTTTCCTGGCAGAAACTGGCACAGGTGAGGATGTAACAAAGTTCCTGACAGAGCAACCAAGAAGTGACAGCACAGATAATTTACCTGACACTGCTGAGCTAAAGGCTACTGAGCTGAAACAGTTGGCCCAGAAACGTCTGACTGACAGTCGATCACCATAAAAACCCAGTCCCAATTTTTAACAGCAACTTGTTACGAATACATTACTAAAGGCCTGGCACTGGGTGCTCCAATAGTCCATTAACTATAAGTCCAGTTGCATTCAAAAGAACCAGCCAGGTTCACAAATACTATGGTTTATTAAATGTAAGAGACATGGCACTTTTGGAGTGCAGACAGTATCTGCATAAAGTGCAGAGCAGCTAAATATAGCCCTAACAATACAATGGCAATCACAAGCTCAATTTCTCACGTCAAAACACTCAGCACAGCCAAGGACACAAGTCTTACCAAGAGGTGCCCCTTCTGCAGAGGGTGAGCAAAATGTGCCCCTATAATTTTCATGTCAAATTCTCATCCCCAGCTAAACACAAAATCAGAGTCCTTTTATACCTTATTAGCCACTATTGTGCAAAGTGCTGTGGGTGGTCAAATTTTCTGTTGTTAGTGGTAGTGTTGTATGCAGTATTTCTGGGTAGGAGGTATACCTGGTAGCAGTTGTACAAAACATTTCCTGGTATTGAGACTGCACTGCTCCTTTCCCACTTTACATTCCTACCCGATGCCATGGCAACAAAAACGTCCATCAGGTTTCCATGTCTGCTCTGATCACTCATGCTCTGATGTGTGGGCCCCATCTCATATTGAGTTTTGCTATTTTCTTCACTGTTCTATGCTTACAACACTCTTAACATACCCCCTTCTAGAAGTGTGTGTGGAGATTCCTCCTTTGAGTGGGGACACCACCAAGGTTATTTCCCAAGGCTGAGTTAAAGAGATATGCCCACAGACATTGCTATGAGTAAGCAACATCAATCTCTACTTGATTATTTTGCCAGCTTTATTGTCACTGTAATTACAGTTAACTATCTATACTGTGTAGTAATTAATTGTGATTAAGGTCCTTTAGTCTAACTAGTATTATGATCAATATAATCATCAGTTATATGTCATCAACACCATATAAATAAATAAATAATCTTTTCATATTGGTTTGCCTTCCTTTATCCTGTGGGATGAGTATGTATAAAGATTCAACTACACCTGTGGAATTCTTTAGACATAAACCTTTGAGTAAGTCTGGAGCTAGAACTGGATCCAGCCACACCCAGACTCCTCTCTGAGGAGGAGTTTAGAAAGCAACAGGATCCTTTCTGCACCCTGTGACTCAACAGGAGGGTACATGTGACAAACCTTGTGTGAAGCTTCCATTCTGCCTGTGGCAGCTACCCAGGCATAAATTTTGCTCCCCCTTCTGTCTCATACTGCAGTCACAAAAGCTGCCAAAACTATCAATGCCATTTATCTTTCCTCTTATCTATGCATAGTCAGTTTGGACATTAAAGACATTCCTCCAATGTCCCACCCACTGGGCCTACCAAGCTCACTTTGCTTGTACTTGGAATGTCATTAATTATACCTTTACTCATTTACCTGCAGGCTATGGCTGTAGTCTTGCCATAGATGCTAAGGTAGCTTGAGCAATATTAACTGAAATTTCTCCCACTCCCGATGTCTCTCATCACCATTATCTTGCTGACTTTCCTAGCACATATAGATGTGAATCTTACACAAGTTATGATTACAAATTTCAGCCCTCAAAGAACACCAGGAACTTTTTATCTTCCTGGTAAATGCCAGGGCCCTGCCCAGAATGTAAAGTGTTGGGGTAGTTTTTAAAGGAAATCTTTTTGCATGCCAGTACCAAAGGTACTGAAAGTATCTGGCAGTCTGTTTTCTTTACCCAATCTACTCTCTTCTCCAAATGCAAATATCAAGTCTTCTAGGCTCTAAACTTTTGTCATGAAAGGCCCAGGTTTTAGTCAGCTGGGCTACTCTCTCTATTCCTTGCTGTGCACACATTGCACCTGGGACTGGAATATGAGCCACAAACATTTCCAACCCTTCTCCTAAAAATGTTCAATGATACCAGTAATCTGTTTGTGCAATGGTAAATAATAAGCATTAATTATAATTATTAAGCTAAGCAACTCATCAAATAACTGTACCCTCACCACTTATGTGCAATACTACACACACTGATGACAGAGGCAAGAGGTAACTGTACTACCACTCTTAATAAATAAAGTCAATAAAGATTGACTGTAGTGATAGGGATGAGCTCAACTCCTTGAGCAAATTATTGACAGCTCATGCTCACAAGGAAGTAAAGGCCTAGGCCATGACCAGGTCAAGGATCTTCTAGTTCCAGCCTGTTCTTTGAAAACCCACATAGGAACAGGGTGACACACACAGCTTTGATGCATAAGAGCTGGGAACACCAGTCAAGCAAATAAGACATTAAGAGCAGGTAGTTCTTCCAGGACTAATTAGCAGGGAACAAAAGAAGTTGTGGGTGCAAGGAACTTCATGCCTACCTTTTCCGTGGCATTTAATTTGACTGTGAGCCTTTTTTTGATCTCTCCCAGCTGCACAACTGTAACCTCTCCTTGAGTTGGGTCACCTCTAAGTTTCTCCTCAAGGCTGAAAGACCCTTTACCAAATGCAAATCTTAGGTGATTGATATCATATATAACTTTGTATCATAGGGCATTAAGCTAATGTATTCATATTTTTGAATTATTACCATTATTGTATATGTACAGTAAGATTAAACCTCACCAGGGCACTTTCTTAAGCCTCACTTTTACATTATTTTGCTTCAATAAAACCAGTTTTCCAGCTACCTGTGCCAGTGATTCCCTAAGTGGTCTAAATCTCCTCTGCAACAAGTGTAACTGAGGCACTCATAATAGCTCTAAAATATTCTTATTCATTGCTAAAAGCTCCCTTTAATAGAGCCAAAACTCTATAAACATACACATTTCAATGCCAGCCACTGTGATCACAGTTATTTCCTACCTCTGCAGAACGCAGTTCAGCAAACAGAAGATTCTAAGAAGTCAAAGGACAAAGGTTCAGCTGCAAGCCAGCAAAACTTTGCTCTCCTGTTTCTGCTTCTGGACTTGTAGCAACATGTCTCATTTAACCTAAAGTATTTAAATCTAATTCAGCACGTCTGACTTACAGTGTTATAGAAAAACAGCCTAATCAACTAATCATACACAAAGAAAAGACTACATAAACATCCATAATTCTCATTTTCCTCTCTTTATAACTCTACTTTAGATGCCACACCAGCACCAGTGCACAGGAGTTTTCTTGCCCTGAATTCCTTGCAGTTACATACGAGATAATTTGTTGGAAATTACCTCAATCTCAGATTGCCAATCAATCACAGAATATTTACAGTAAACTTAAGCATATGAAGACTAGTAGTCACTTATCTTTGCAGATTCCTGTTCCACCATTTCCAACAGGGTATTTCCCCATTTTACCTATCACTTTCTGACAAATCCTGACAGGATTCATCCAATAATCTTTAAAGAGCTGCTGATGTCATCACAAAGTGTCTCTTGATGGTTTTTGAGGGATCTTGGGAATCTGGAGAAGTCCCAGCTGACTGGAAGCTGGTGAACGTTGTCCCAATTTTCAAGAAGGGCAAGAAGAAGGATCCTGGAAAGTAGAGGCCTGTCAGTGTCACTTCAGTGTCTGGAAATCATGGAAAACATTTTTCTGGAAGGTATTGAAAAACACTTGGAGGACAACAGTCATCAGTCACAGCCAGCACAGCTTCATGAGGGGAAAGTCAGCTTGTCACATCTGATTTCCTTCTGCAACAGGGTAACCCACCTAGCTGATCTAGGCAAGTCAGTACACTAATCTTTTTGGACTTCAGCAAAATGTTCATAGGATGGTTATGTTGTACTCCTGTAGCCTTCATGTTGCATCAGGCTCGCCTTCCCCGCTTTCCTTTTTGTTTTTAGCATTGTCTCCTCCAAACACCAGGACTCTTAATGTGTTACCCAACACTGAGTAAACAGTATTTCTCAGTTTGTTAGTAGGTTTTTTTGTTTGGAGATGAAGTGAATACACTTCATTCTCAAAGTCTTAAAAGTTGATGTGCTCAATCAGAGCTTTCTCTTGCCTTTGGCTCTACTGGCAACAGCAGCAACTTGAGAAGCTGCATTTCCCAATCAAAAACTATTTCAGAGTGAATTTTGCAACACCTGTCTGCAGCCACTGTGTTGTGCCCCGGGAAGCAGAGCAGCCCAGCTCCATGTGTGGCAGGATGTCCCTCTCTATCACAGATGGCTGGTGCATGTGGAAGATAACCCAGGCAAAGTCAAAGGCCTGGCACAGGGTCATCAATGGTGCCAGAAGGGCTGAGACCCTCAATTAACAATCAACATTTTGGTCTGGAGAGAAGATGGGGGAGGAGATTTAAAAAAGTAAATGTCATTGACCAAAAGACACTGCTCTTTGCAACTATAAAAGTCACACAGATTATTACGGCGATAGAAACCTCTTACACACTCCCTGGAAATGTGTAGGGGGGCTTCTCCTATGAAGCCTTGGACTCATCTGCGTAGATACTTTTCCAGAAATTGAAAGGAAAGATTTGATGTAATCAGCAATTGGATGGTAAAATACATTGAACCCTAATCTATATTATTTCTTTGCTAGCTGCAATATAGGTACCTCAATCACTCTGTATTGTCTATCTACTAGTAGTGTCTCTTTGTTTATCCTGTGTGGTAAGAAGTCTGGTTTAAGTCTTACATCTGCTTTCCTTGGTCTATTCAATAAATCATTCATTTTGTAACAGACCTAATCAGCCATTATTTAGAACTTGTGGAATAATAGTGAGTTTTGGGGTGTTGGCCACCTCAGTTACATCGCTGTCTACTGTCCAAGGCCTGGGCAGAGGCAGGGACTGCTTTGAGCTCCCCTCTCCATTTGTAACAGCATGGTGACCCCAGCCCGCCAGCAGTGCCTGGCTGAGGCAAGAAGGCACCGAGCCACACCAGCCCAGAGGCTTTGCCTTGCTGTCTTCTGCTGAGGAGAAGGCAAAGTCCCTCCACGAGTTCTAGCTCTTGACCAAGTACCAGCCACTGGGGTCACCATCACCAGAGAGATAGAGGGAGAGGAGGGGGGCTGCCACCATTTTCCCTTTGTCTCCCCCATGGCAGGCACCATCTTGGGAAAGCCATCACTCCGCCAGTTTGAGTTTCTCTTTGTTCCTCGGGAGCCTGGGAGATTTCAGCAACTTCCTAAAAAACTGGTGCTCTTACTGTAAGTTTTTGCCTGTTGCTATTTTGGGTTTTTTAGTTAAGTAAACTTATTTTTCTGCTTATATCTCCTCTATTTGTTTCTCCTTATTGGTGGAAAGGGATTGGTTAAAACTAAGGGGAAGTAACTCATTTTAAAAAGTGTTCCCCTAAATTGTCATAAACCAGGGTTAGTCAAGCAGGACCTGCCTTTCATAAGCTCATGCTGGCTGGGCCTGATTCCCTGGTTGTCCTATAGGTGCCATGTGATGGCATTCAAGATGATCTGCTCCATGACCATCCTCAGTACAAAAGGCTATAACTGCTATTACAGTGCACTATTTATTAAATTGGTATTTTTAAAACTAGCTTAATAATTGTCAAGAAGAGATTTGTTTGGGTCACCCATACTCATGACCATGCGCAAATCTCTTTCACTCAGCCCCAAGGAGCTATCACAAGAAGCATCCCCACTTAAAGGATGAATTTCCACACACACTCCTAGAAATGTAGAGTGTACTAGAAACCCCTACCATAAAAAAGAGAGCTTAGTGTACTAGAAACCCCTACCATAAAAAAGAGAGCTTGGGCTTTTATAGGATAACATGATTAACTGTCAGTCCTACATTGCTAGGCTAGCTCAGTAGAACATAATTCACTTAAAACACAGGATCAGTACTACCACTCATTGGTTCCTTTTATCAGGAAACATCTGTATCCCACATCCGTGCCAGTTCCCATCAGGAAACACCAGCTTCTTCACATCCTCATATGGTTTAATTTTGAGGTGTTTCAGTCAGGCTGATATCAGCATTCTTCAGCACCAAAAACAACATGACCACTCTCCATCCATCACTGATGATTTTTGCAAGTAAGGTGAAGTTCAAGCTGTTTCACTCCCTCTAACACAGAAAGAACATCCTGCAATGCTCACAAGCTTCCAATTTTAGTATTCATGTCAAAAAAATTTGGAATTCCATTTCAATAGGGATGTTTGATGCAGGACTACAGCTGCAGATTTCTACTTTTAACACTTCATGGTAACAACAGTGAACTGTTGAAGTAATAAGGCCTGAACAAGAGACCTTGGGCCAAAGTTGACCTCTCAATGAACCTTCCAACCAAATGTTATGTGTATCTGCTCACTGGCAAAACATAGTTTTGGTATTTAGAACCCAGGCAAGGCCAAATCTAGCCTTGGTTGGGAGTATAGGATCAAAGACAACTCTCTTGGTTCCTCCTTGAGCCCTGGCCAGGCTTTGGAAGAAACCCAGTAGGAGAAAGAAACCAGATGTTCCTGCACTAGAAGTTATGGTAGCTTGTTTATTTAACAGAATAAAAATGGGACTCTCTCACAGCTAAGTCGGAAGCCTCGTTTCCTGTGGGTGGAAACATCTGCAGGATTTCCCAGTTAGCAGGAGTGGTTCTCCAGTCCTTTGCGGTGACAATGGCTTCCCCCAGCTAATGCTTATCCTATCTCATCCTTTTGTAATTCTTTGCCATTTTGTGTTACATTAAATTACCCTTATTCCTCAAGTTGGTGTCTGTGTCTTTTCTGACCCTGCCCATCGGCACTACAAATGTAAAAAAACAACAAAACAAGCATCAACCTCTGAATGTGCCTTAAATCTTGGTGGGAACCCAGAAATGCTGCAGTTGAGAAATTACAATTATGTAATTCCATTTTAGGACTTATTCAGGGGATGGTACAAAAACCAAAAATGAAGAAAAAGGCATTCCATGGCATGTGGCAGTGGTCCCAATCCACTGTCCTAAAGCTAATAACTGCACCCAGCAACACTGTCACGAGTGTCATGGGAACTGTGGTCATAGTCAACGGGTAAAGAATAAAGAAGTCATTCTTCTCACCACAGATGAGGTAATGGAGATAAACACCATTCCACATATCAACAACCAGAAGCACCAGATACAGAAATACCAGAATTTGTCATAAGCAGTATCTAAACTGAGCTCCAAGAGGCTATTCTGAAGGTGAAAGTGACTCTTCTGCAAGCACTATGGACATACCAGGCATTTGGAGGAGCCATGCTTCACAAGGAATTTTAACTTTCTAGTTCTCCATGGTACCAAGCAACACACCAATACGAGCAAAAGCGATGTCATTGTTCAGAACAAAATGAAATCAGATTGTATTCAATTGCTTGACTGTATCAACCAAGCATTTATTTCTTACACTCCTCAGAGAAAAAAAATGCTCACTTTTGAATAATAGCTGTAAGCCTGAGAAAGGAATTTTCAACAGAAAAGACGTGCAGGGAAAAGGCATTAATAACAGAGACTGGATTCATCAGACAAATTGACTTCACTAAATATTCCATTCAGAAACCTACAGATGAAAGCTTTTCTAATGGCAGGAAGAGACTCCTTTATACCGGAATATCCTTGCCTCTGCAGAAAAGTTCATGTATATAACTGAAACACATAGCTGTAAGTATTATCTATAGCTCATGCTTTTCTAGTTGTGAATATTACTATGATGGAAGATGAAGTGGAGTCCTAAGCTGCCTTTTCTTGGATGGAACAACATTTTTTAGAAAATACCTACACCCCTGAACTTCAACTGCAAATTTCTATTTACCATCACACTGGTCTGCCAGTGGACATGGTCAGCACAAAAGACACAAACACCAACTTTAAGGAATAAGTGTAATTTACTATAGTTTAAAACAGCAAAGAATTACAAAAGGATAAGCTAAGCAATGCACCTAATCACTACTACAGAAGATTGCCTATAGTAATTAAGAAAGGTATATCACCTAATATTTTATTATTCTCATCATCCAGATCTGCACTTCAGCTGGGGAGCTCCAGGCACAGCAAAGGACTGGAGAGCCACTCCTGGTAACTGGGAAATTCTTCAGGTACATCCACCCACAGGTGAGGTCTCAGTCTTCACTGTGAGAGGGTCCAGCTTTTATGCTGGTGAACAGACAGGCTTCCATACCTTCTAGTGCAGGGACATCTGGTTACATTCTCCTCCTGGCTTCCACCCAAAGCCTGGCCAGGGCTCAAGGAGGAATCAAGGGATTTGGCCTTGACCATTTACCTCCAAACAAGGCCAGGTATCTGATTTCATGGTCCTGACTGTCCTCTAAACACAAGAAGAAATACATTCTTATCACACTACATGTTTCACTAATGATTATACATCTTTCAGTAATAAGTGGGTACAAATATTATACAATGTTTGGTTGGAAGGTTCATCGAGAGTCAACTTCAGCTCAAGGCCTATTGTTCAGAACTCAGTACTCGACACACTTCAAAGAAAAAGTGAAAGGCAGAGAAACCATGAACATGCTTCAGCCTCTGAGGAATTTCCAAATTCCTTTAAAGTTGCAATGCACATTTAAAGAACTGTCTTATATCCCCAGTAGTTGTAGACATCCCCCTTTAGAGGTATTGTTCTCTAATCATCCAACACCTAATGACAACTCATTGGAGACAAGTTTGCAATCTATGTACAGGATACTGACTGAAGTGCAAATCTGGAAGTTAATTGAATTTCAGTCACTGAAATCTTTCACAAGCACATACTAGAAGAGTTCTTTGGCGTATTTGCATGTTATGGAGACCATTTATATCCAGCATGAAGGCATAGCACTACCTTCAAGATCACAGGAGTGTTTTTAAAAAGTGTTTTTAAAAATCTTCTGATTGGTGAAGTTTTCTGCCTGCTGTAAGTTACAATATCAATCTTTCCATTAAATTAGCTTCATTGAAATTCCTCCACGTATAAATTCCTACAGCATTTTTGCTCTATATTTCCACTGCCCTATGGAGTTTTGAAACTCCTGAGAACTTGAATTGCTTGTGTTTATCAGAAAGACAAACAACAGTCAGAAACATGCTAGTAGTGTTGCTGTGTTAGTTTAGGCCCTTACAATTTATAACACCATTGTCACTCTCACTTTTCAGCCTTCTGATGTTTTCATTCTTGTGATGGAGTTTCTCACGCTGTTTTTTGTAAACATGCACATGCTTTTCTAACTGTCTTTTTGTTTTTCATTCCTTCTCCTGGGAGGAGAAAGGTTTGATGGACTTTGTCACTGACCAGTGCGGTTGGAGAGGTGGTAGCTTCACCTTCCAATCGATGGTCGTTTCCAGAACCCTATATAATGGGAAAACCAAAATAAAGTTTCTCTCTTCTTTGCCTTCTCTCGGGTGTGGCTGCGTTTGTCTCTGCATTTCGTGTTGCTCGATAGAGTGACACACCATGAGTAGTTATGTTAACCGTAGAAGTAGTTATGCTAAGGTTTGAAGTGGCCTAACTGATGGTTGTGTTGTTGTGTAACCCTGTATGCTGTGCAATCGCTAAGGAAGAGTTCTGCAAGGCTGCACAAAATAATTAGTACTGACTAAAGATAACAATAGTAAATTTATTGCTTGTTTGTTAGAAGAGTTAACCGTTATCCAAAGAATGTACACCTTAGTTAAAAACAAGAATATAAATCATATCTAGTGAAGAATCAAAAGAAATAAACATGCCTAAACTTGCACGTAGGCTAGATGAAGCAATTGTGTAGCAAAGGTATAAAAACTGTGTGAGTTTTGTATGACTTTGGGGCTCTGACTTTGGACATTACTCCTCAGGCTCCCGGGCCCTCAATAAAGCACCGCATAAAACAGCTTCAGTTGTTTTGTGTTTTCTTCAGATCGGGCAACAGTACTGTCTAGCAATCAAATGTGTGAAAAAATAAAAATCCACTCCTTGTCAGCAATGGGAAAGTACTACAGTTCTTCGAAAAACAGCATGTAAGAGTATTGCATATAGCTTAGAAATGCTTTGAGCAACAAAGACAGGTTGGTAAGTTTGTATTTTCTTTAACCCTATTTTCTTCCCCATTTCTACCTCTTCAGTTGCACTGATGCTGCCACTTGTGGTGCTTCAGGATGAACCAAACTTGACAATAAAATGGCATCCACAATTTCACTTCAAAAAGAAAAAAAAGATCACTTACTTTAGCAATCTCGTGTGTCTCTTCAGACAGACGTGGAATGTTCACTGGAGGAACAGGAGCTCCTCACTGGTCTTGGCTCCTAGAAGGGACCACAATCAATAAGCTTCAAGCGCTGCTTTTACCAAAGGAGCAATGACCTGTACCAACAATACCACCAGAGTCTCCTCCTATGTCCTGATTATCAGTAATATATCAAAAGATCCCCTGGCAGATTTTGAATTCCAGTTTCCTGTGCAGCACCAGTCTCCTTTCATTAGTGCATATCAACAGTTTAAAAAGGCAAAGATTAGCATTACCTAATGCTAAAAATCATAATGGGTGTTTTCACCGTTTTTCCTTGCTTTTCTTTTTTCTTTCCCTTTAAGTCACCAGCAGGCTTTAAGGTTTTTCACAAACATAGCTCTCATAGCTATGCTTAGCAAAGCAGGAGTTTTTTTAGGAATTAGGAAAACTGAACTGCACTTTCTTGGCTTTCTGCTCCCTCTTTTACTCCTTTTGCTGTCTTCATCCACGCCTTTTAAATTATGGGGTGGGAAGTACTGCTCACCCTCTGACAACTGTTAGTCTTCAATACAAAGAAGGCTCAACATCAAACTAACAGGTTAATTATTACAAGACCACAAATGCTCTGACAGAGTCTCACATCCCCAACCCACGGATATGTTGCTCATGGCTGCAGCAAATGAAACTGAATTTAAAAAAAAAGGCAAATAAAACAACTGGGAAAGGCTGATTTGTGTAAATTTTAGAAACACATAAAAATATTCTCCTACCAAGACACCTTAGCCTGCAGAAAACAATCCAAGTCAGCAATTTGTTGGCTTCTAAAGAGTCTGTGTTTGAGAGACAGTCTCCTGCAAATCAGAGTATTTTACTGACTTATAACTATTTTTTTGAAGATTAGTAAGAAGAGGGAAGAGGGAAAAAGCATCTGTGTTTTAAGTAGAAATCAAAACCATAACAACAAAAATAAAACTTCTAAAAATCTAGCAGACCAATGAACTGGAGAAAGTTTTAGTTTTATTTAGAAGGAAACCAAAACACCGCATATCAGATTTGATATAAGGCATGCTGTAATGTTTTTCATCTTCTGCCAAAACATAAGACAATACATTATTTCCTGGGGAAAAAATACCGTTTAAGCTTAAACCACAGAGAGAGCTGGATTCTTGAACTCTGCCTCCCAACCCACTGCAGTGAGCCACACAAACACACTGAACTAATGGTTCCTGGTAAACATCTTGGGATCTACTGCAGTAAATTTTCCAAGACTTTGCACCTTGAGACTCAGGGAAACTTTTATGCTGGCACAGACATCAAGAGTAAAGGATTTAATTTTGCAAACAGTAATATAAAAGCCATCGTTACCACAAGTCTGTTATCTCTGCCAGGAACATCTATCTGAATGTTTTGGGACATCAGTTTGCCAATTCAAGGGAACAGGGTGATAAGAGCCCAGTTAGGAGTTTTTGATGTTTGTAACAAGTTTTACTCCCATCATTCTCAGATGAATATTTTCTCAGGAGAAAATGTTTACCAGGAGTCACGACGAGCTGCACTTGTTTAATTCTATTTTTAAGGCCTCCCAGGAGGCTAGTTAAGAGCAGGGAAATGCCCAAAGTTACCACGGAGCTCCTAGAAAGAGGTGAGTCAGCCTCCTAACAACTTCTAGGAAAACAACTGCCAGCATTCCTATGGGCTTCTGAAACACATCCAGTGCTCCAGCAGAAAATCTACTCATGTTCTCCCTGATGCCTCCGGTTTTCATTGATGCCACGGACAAACAAAGCACATCCCCCAAAGCACAGGAAGAAAGTTGCTACGCATTGATGGGGTCCTTGCACTTTTTTTCTCACATTTCCATCTGCCTCTGCAGATGGAATAAGCGAGTTAATTCTATCACCTACACTACTCGGACAACCCGAAGTAGAAACAGCGAGCCTGTACCTCTTTAAATCCGTTCCGGTTTTTTTCTTTAATAGCATAAACAGTTTCATCAGTTCAACCACAATACACGACTGCAGGTGTCCCTCTTACACAAAGCAGAGCACCGGCTCCTTACTGCACATCTTGTGATGCCTATCTGAGAGGCTGAAGCTAAAAAAAATCACCAACGCCGTACTTTCATCGCAGAATTTAAACACAGACACTCGAAACACCCGGTCTTCAACCCTGACAGTGATTACTTTCTCTTGTCAGCTTTGTTTTGCGGGAGGAGGAGTGATTTCCTCGTTTGTTCTTGGTTGGGTTGGTTTTGTTTTTTTTTTTAAGTATCTTTTAACCGCATCTCCCTGCATTGTCATACCCTACGGAGAAATACAGCAAACAAACCTCTGCGTCCTTAAGGTGATCGGGGCGGGGGATGTTCCCGGAGCCTGCGCATCGCATTGTCCTTGTTCAGGCGCTCGCAGGACACTTACTAATTGATGGTAATTGCTTCTGCGAGACGAGCAGCGGATCAGCAGCCGGGCCCCGCGCTCCGCCCGGGCCCACACCGCAACCCGC
>VXAX01005069.1:171531-198618 GCA_013399835.1 Leptocoma aspasia | reverse complement strand
CGTCCTGCCCGCCCGGCGCGGGGGTGCGGGGCCGGAGCCGCCGGGCAGGGCGAGCGCGGGGCCCGCGGCCTCACCGGCCACAGACGGAGCCTCCCGGTGCTCGGATGCCTCCAGGCTCAGCCCCTCCTCCCTGCCCCTTTCCGTGCCTCCCTTCTCAGCTCTCCAGAGAACTCCTCCCTGCTTCAAGCGCGTCACGGTTTTTTTTTTTAGAAAAATAGAGTGGTCCTTTCACATTCCCCCACGAGCTGAGGACCAGCTGGGACTTCAGTTAGAAGAAATGTTATAAATATTCTGATAAAATAATCGATTTAATAAGATAAAACAGGTGGTTATGATTACAACTAGAAAATTGTGAAGTATAAGGTATAGGACTGTCAGGAGTGTTGTGTTTAAAACATGCAGCAGAAACCTTGCCAAGAAGCTGCTGGATGCCTTACGTTTTGTTCAAGAAACTCTGGAGACCATTGAACCATAGTATTCTGTTAAAGCCTAGAGAATTAGATGTCAGGAAATAAGTTAGGGGACTTTTTTAGATCGCTTAGAAGCTAGGAGTTAGGAATGTAACCAATAAAGGTAGACAGTTTAGTAGAGAAGGATTAGAAATTGACAAGATTGATTGTTTACACCTGGTAACACTCAGAGCCAGCCAAAGCAGGACCAATACACATCTGGTAACATTCAAGTGAAATCGATATACATCGGACACTGCTCAGAGCCAGCCCGGAGGGACCCATACGTTGTGAATTTTGACTCCGAAACTAATCAAGAGCAGCGTGAAAAGACCAGCAGGTCAGGTAGTCCTAACAACAAGGGGAAGGTGAAAGGTTTTAGGGGAGAGGAAGACTTCCTCCTCCTCCATCTTTTAAGCCCACAGGCCCATTTTACGACCCCCAACTCAATAAAGGAAAAGGAGCCGCAATTGATGCTGAGCGGGGAATGCACGGTGACAGGTAATAAGTATGTATTATTATTATTATAGACATCTTAGAGTATGCATGACTTTTGTGAATTTTAACCGAACTGTTTGAAAGGTATTTTGTCCTTGCCTTTCATGCATCACCATCATGCAGACCAGTTGTGCTGCTTCGAAACCCCCTACCCTTCCCACCTTGATTGAAATATCAAGGATTCTAATCAGTAGAGCTCAGCAGAGATGCCCAATTGTCTTAGGGTAGGAATATTGATTAAGTTATTTAACTAGCAGAACCAGTTATAGTTAAGGTTAAATTTAAGAGCAGGCATATGATGCATAAAATGTAAAAGAACTTATGTAACGATGACTCAGCAGAAAAAGTATATCAGATAGGTGGTTTTTGTTTACTATGCAGAACATACTTGGAGGAGTAATTCCTGGCGTTTCTGGCACGGAAATAAAGAAGTGTGTGCTTATTCACATTGTGCAGAAAAGCCACACTGTGAAAAGCCAGTGTCTGTAAAGGAGACAGAGGAGTCCTGCAAATTTATTCCAATACAGGGAGAGAGTGCACTGTGCTACACCCCTGTGGAGTGTCTCTCAAGGTTTTGGAGGGTGCAGTCTCCTTTTATCCTAAACTCCTGACCACATATTGCCATGTTCCTTTCCGCATTGGCTGAGGTACTAGGAAAGCACGGACTTCCTGAACCACCTACTACATATTCCCTCTTGAAAATGATTGTTCATTTTCCCCTAAGGTTCAGAAGTTCAGGCTTTCTGAGTTCCGCAGTAGCCTTTGTGTGGATCGCTTTCTCTTATTACTCTAAAGCTCAGAAAAAATCAAATTGTCTGGGTCCAACTCTCTGGGTTCTGTAACTTGCTCAGCTTGATATTCATAGAGACATGAAGACCCATTTCCCCTAAAGGCCCTCACAGCCATTCTTCCAGAACCTGGCTGGTTCTTTCAGTCATTCCTGAAGACAATAACACCCTATTTCTCCTATCATTAGTGAAGACCCCCACCCATCAAGTTGTTTGTGAAGATATTAGCATATATTTTTCCTATCAACATAAAATTGATGTTGGATAAGTTTTTTTCATGCCATTTGGTCATATAACTGGAGACTCATAAAAATTCACAGGAGTTATCCCAGTGCACCCTGCACTATCATGCCTGCTTCTTAAAACTACATTGGTGTTAAGGAGTTTTTTTCCTGCCTTTTGGTGACAACTCGACAATACTGAAGTCAAACATTCCAAGGATGTGAAGAAGAATGTTTTTTGGCAGAAACTGGCACAGGTGAGGATGCAATAGACAAATTTCCTTGTAAAGCAACCAACAAGTGATACTCCAGATAAAGTATCTGAAGTTGCTGTGCTGACACAGCTGGTCTAGAAACATGACTGGCAGTCAATGACTTTGTAATATAAAAGCCCAGTCCCTTTTTTTTTTTAAAGAAATTTTCTATCACAATTTTGAAGTATTAGAAAGCAAGCATTCTTTATTGCATTGCTGCTCACCTGGAGGATATTTTCCTCTAATTGGGTCATGACACTTTACAACAAAGCATTTATTCCACCATGCTCATACATATGGATTACAGTGTACTTCCTGGCTAAGACATAAATATCACTTTTCCTAGAAGTAATTTCCATGCTGCTGCCTCTTACTGGAAGTCCTATGATTGTAGAGCATTATCTGAAGGGGTTTCTGGTGGTTCTACTCACCAAGTGCTCACAGTGTCACAGATGACCATGTCTTGAACTTCTCTTAGGGCATGTGCTGTTGCCTCTTGTTACATGGCTTTGCCACAAACGCCACTATATCCCTCATTATCTGTTTATCCACTGGTTCCAGCTACATTTAGCATAGTATGTGTTGTCCTGGATTGTAAGATAAGCATGTATTCTATTTGCCATCTGTTAAAGCTGGGGCAGTTATCTTCTGCTAATTGGGCAGTTTTCTTAGCTCTTCCAGAACCAATCCTCCCTCCGGGGAGATATCTTCTGTTAATGGGCCATTGAGCCTCCCTGCATGACTGATAAAATTATATCGTCCCATTGTGAGATGCTCTGCCCAGGGGGAGGAGCCAAGCAATAATTTGCACCTTAATTCAGGCAGGGGCATCTCTCACTAGTAACAGAGATGCGAGGCTGAAGAACAGGCCCATGAAAAGAGATCTGGGATTTGGACTGATGGCAAGTCGGGCATGAGTCAACAGTGTTCCCAGGCAGCCAAAAGGGTCAACCACATCCTGGGGTGGGATATCAAGCACAGCACTTTGAGCTGTTTGAGGGAGGTGATTGTCCTGCTCTACTCTGTACAGGTGTGACCTCACCTCTGTAGGGAGAGTTGTGTGTGAGTTTTAGGCACTCAATATAAGAATGACGTCAAATTACTTGAGAGTGACCAGAAGAGAGTGACCAAGATGGTGAATGGCCTCAACTGTAACCTTTATAAAGAGTGGCAGAGGCCACTTGATTTCTTCAGCTTGGAAAAGAGAAGACTGAGGGGTGTCCCCATTGCAGCCTACAACTTCCTTGAGGGGGATGTCATGAATGAGTATTTTAGCTGCTTAAAGAATCATCACCAAAGTTATTAGTAAAGGAGGTTTTAATATATATTTGTGAAAGCATGGCTTAACAGAGTTCAGTGGCAAAGTTTACTACCACAGAGAATAAAGCATATAAAGAAAAACTGAATCAGAACCTATTTAAAATAATTTTCACAGACTCTGGGTTACAAAAGGATGGGAGGGCTTAAGGGTAAGAGAGACACTCCCATTGGGTCATGAAATTCAGAATGGGTCCCCTTGTCAAACTTAGCCTCAGGCTTGCTCAAGGGTTTTATGTCTAAAAGATTTAGAAGCATTTAATCATTATTTTACACGTACAAAATTATTCAATAGACTTTGCTATAAGCAAAGTAACGGAACTATAAATCTAAGTTGGCAATATTCATACAGTACTTGCTCTAGGGTATCTAAAGCCATTCAGACGCTCAGACACACAGACAGAAGGCAACGTGTACAAAGGTACCTATTAAAAATTCCCCCCACACCGAGGTCAGTGAAATACTCACGTGGAATGCATTTGCATCTCTCAGCAGGCTGAGCCTTGAAGAGTGGTACCAACCCAAGCCCCCTTGTCAGCTTTCAGTGATTGTCCTCCAAGTGTCAGAGTGAGAGCTGGCAGGCTCTGAGAGGTGTCCCACTCGGAGTGAGAGGCTGGGACACACAGCCTGCTGACTTCCAGGAGAGCTCTGAGGGTCTCACTTAAGACCGCTGCTTACAGAGTTGCAAAATGTTTGGCTTCAGTTATCTGTCAGTCTCCAGGAGGATTCAGGCAAATGATGTTCCAAGGTTGTCAGGGCATGGATGATTATCTCTTGTCCTTTGTTAGGCAACAGAAGCTTCTGCTAAGGACGTGCCTTCCCACCTTAGTCATGCTGTGTGTTTCTGATAAGATCGAGGGAAGCTTCATTGCCTAAGTCATTTCTCAAGGCTTAGTCCTAAAGAGAATTCCTGAGATTGTAGAGCAGCCTGAGGAGAGGAGGAATGCACCACCAAAGGGAGCAGTGGAGGAGGGGGTGCTGATCTCTCTGGTGACCAGTAATAGGAAACGGAATGAAGCTGTGTGAGGGGAAGTCAGACTGGACATTAGGAAAAGGTTCTCCACTGAGAGGATGGCCAGTCAATGAACAAGCTTCCCAAGGAATTGCTTGTGGCTGCAAGACTGTCTGAATTTAAGGAGCATATGAACCCTTTGTCGTATGGTTTGGTTTTAGAAAGTCCTGTGAGGAGCAGAGTTGGACTTGATGATCCTTATGAGTCCCTTCAGCTTGAGACATACTATGATTCTGTCATCTCAAAATCAGTTGCTACAGAGTTGAATATCCTTCTCAACATGCCAAAGGGGTTTCAAGAGCCCGTGCAAAAGAGGAATCAAAACTTGTTTCTGAATTAAAACAAACTCAATGTCATGCTATATCTCTAATTACCCTTGCACACACACCCACACCTTCACAGGCACTTCACAGCTTCCCATCACCGCAGAGGTAAGAGAAGTCTGTTGCAGCAGATGCAATTGAGATGCTTGTTGTGTCTTGGCTTAGTTGTTGCCCAAGGCTTTATGGTTTCCTTGCCAGCCAGTGCCTAATCTTTTGGGGATCTTTGACCTTTGCATTCTCCAGATTCCAAGCTGTCAGAGCATGCCTCCCAGCCTAGTGCTGTTGGTGTGGCACCCCTGCCCCTTCCTCCACTGTCAGGCACAGCTTCTCCTTGGTAAAATATGTATACTTGCACAGAATCCTGTGCAAACAGGAACTGCCTAGGGTGAGGTATGACCAGCAGTCTATGAATCAAGTTACCTGCCCCCCAGGCTGAATTTTCTCACTTTTTGTAAACATAACTGATGTTGTCAGATAACTTTTACAATAGAAGTTGCTTGAGGAAGAACTTTGGTTTTTTCAACTGATAAGATTCACCCAAATCACTCAAGCATTGTGTAAGATCACGTCCCCTAATAAATATGCATTAGGTAGGCAGAGACTATGCATTAGATGGGTTCATGTGAATTTTTCTTTGTAAAAGAGACAACTTTTTGTCCGTCTGTGTGCTTGATTTGTGGAAACCTACACCTTGTACTCTTCAGGAATCAGGTATACTGAGCCATGGCTGAACTGTGGACAGGAGAGCACTCTGAAAAAGTAAGGGAGTCCATGACACATAACCACCATGAATTAATTATTGGAAGGTGGTGTCAGGATGCTCTACTTGAAGGCTGATGCTGTCCAGCCAGTATATGCATTACACTGCATTGGGCCAAATTGCCAAGGTAAGTGTGATAGAGAAATGACTTGCTTATCAACTATACAGGGAAATTAAATTACTAATGTGGAGGCAGCAGTCACCATGACAAAGCAGAAATACGGGGTTAGCCTCTTTGCTGAGCCATGGTGACAATACAGAAATACAGGTTAGCCTCTTTGCTGAGCCTTGGTGACAATAGCTTTCTGATGACAATACAGGAATACTGGGTTAAGCTTTTGCTGTGACAATATGGGACCTTGATGCGTAAATATGGGAAACTGGATTCTTTTTCTGAGGTTTGTGAAAAAGGCAATGCAGTGCTGATGTGACAGTGGATGGTGTGAATAGAAGACGGACTGTATGAATTCGGAGCCTAACAAGAAAACTGCTGAAGGGGGGGCAGAGGCTACCCATGCCTGCGAACAACGCAGAGGCAGGAACCCCACCCAAGCTGGTGCAGAGAGATAACCGGAACACAGAACGTGGAGCTGCATGGACTATAAAAGGACTGGGAGTTCCACACAATTTCGTAGTTGTTGGCGGGTCTTCTGATCCCCAGGCTACCCAGCGCTGTTTTGCTCATTTATATCTTGTTCAATTAATAAAATTGTAATTGGAAAATTGAGTTTCAGACACTCGTCAATTACAGTAAGAGTGCTGGAAACACCAGGTTTAGAAGAAACATCAGGAGTAGCAGAATTAAAGCAAATTAGAAAGAATTACTGTGGGAGGTGTTGGGTTTTTTGGGAGGAACCTGGGCAGAGACAGGCAGGTGTGTGCAGGGAGAGTGAAAAGAGCAAATGGATAATTACGTATAATATGAGGTAAAAACCAAAGAATGGTGGCGTCTTTTGACACTAGGACTGGGAAAGATTATCAATGGTGGCATTTTACAATGGAGGTACTATGGCCTAAACGTGTTCTGGTTTCAATATCCATTCTGTCTTGGGTTCACATGCAGTCCATGGCATGTCTTGCTCGTGTGTTTCAGCTCATCTGCGTGCTCAGATTTCATTTATAATTGCTCTACATTACATTGATTTTGGGCAAGATTGAGTCTGAATAAACTGGTCAGGTCACTATGATTTGTAGTCCACACAAAGTTACTTTTATTCCAATCAAAACCCACCATCAGTAACAATATTGTTCCCTGCATCTTGAAACACAAAAAGCATTACTGATCCATTGCACTGACTTTCTATAATTCTCAGAATAATGAAGGCACACATGAATTCTCAGAATAATGAAGCTCCCAGACATACTCCCACACTTGTTATTTCTGTGGTCTTCGCTAATAATAGGTGGAAAGTCTGTTTTCACTGAAAGAAAGTGTTTTGCTTGTTATGGAGATGCTGTCAAACAGTATCCATTTTTTATTTTATTTATGGATCCACATCACAGCCCTACTTGGGTCCATCCCCTAGCCCTTGCTGAGGCACCCTGAGGCTGTGCCCGACCCAGCAGCCAGCCCTGCCCCACTGGCCATGGCAAAAGCAGACAGCTGGGCAAGGCATCCAAGATTCAGCTCAGAGTTGTCTCTGCCCCCAGTTACACACTCTTTCCTTTTTGACAGCAGATTATCACACCCACACAGTTGCACTCAAACAATTCAGTGTTGCAGTAATTAGAAGCTGGGGTCGCTGTGAACTGGTGGCTGTCAGCAGGCACAGGATGTTCACATTTGTGAACTGAGACTGGGTCATGCACACCAAGCCCTGTCCTTGACTCCTCAACAATATTTCCAAGTCCTCCCCTTGCAGTGAATAACACAGCTATCAAAGGGATATAAACCAGCAGAATATTTTTAGTAGTGTTCCCATTTTAACTGTGGTGCAAGTACTCATTTGTCATTATGGCATGTCATTGATTTTATATGACAGATGACCCATCCTATTTATAGTCACAGCAGGACCTTCACCTTTATCCTGGAAACTGTGTTCTGTCAAAAAGTTCAAACACAAAGCTCATATATGCATATTCAAAAGGGCACCTCCACTTCCCTAATTTCTACTCTTGCATTTTCCTATTTTATTTTGCATCTCTGACCATTCCTGATGCAACTCAGTTATCCAATTAAAATATCTCACTCTGAAGGATTTTCTAGTGAAGTTGAGTGCATAATGAACAGCATCTGCATTGCAGAAAAGGGTTTCAAAGAACTTAATCTCCAATGCCAATCAACCTGAGTTTCTTAAAACTGTCAAGATCAGGGATAACTGGTAATTTCAGCTCTTCCCACTCCTGTCTACTGTCTTTGTACCAACTCTGTAGCAGTTTTTGTGCACCACTCATGCAGTCAGGATGGCTGAAGGTCAATGCTTGCTACTGTTGCTTCATCCTCAGACCTTGGGGCTGGTCATGGTCTCTAAACCCTTGAAGCCAAGGCCTCCAGCTGAGTCAGTAACTTGTAGAGTCACACATGTGGGGTGTATTTCCAGTTTCCTGTTTTCTTAATCTTCACGTTTCTGTTGTTTGGTTTTACTGACCGCAGTGCACGCCTCAGGCTGGCAGCCTCTCCGACAGACATATTCACCGTTCTTTCATTCAGTTTCCTAATCCTGTTTCTCTGATGAGCTTTCACGTCTGATCCACAAATGGTTCCTACACTGATTCATCCATTTATCAATCTCTTAACGCGGATCCTTATTGAAATAATCTTCTCATTTCCCATCTCTCCACCGCGTTTTGGCTCAAGCAAATATCCAGAATCAAAATCCCCGCACTCAATAATCTGAATCTCAAACCACTCATCCTTTTATCACCTCATGACCTCTAAAATCACTGTCAGGCCTACATTCTGGGATTATCTGCCCAGGAGCTCATCCCCATGGATGTCTACAGCTGCATATCCAATGCACCTAACACTAAATTTCCAACAGTCAGCCACATTTTACTTGTGCTGAAATTATAAATTCATGCTCCAAAGCCTTCTACCCACATGATATTCTTTTACAGTGGTTGTGCATTCTTGTTTTGGTCCTTCCTTACTAAGGGCATGGAATCATAACCTGGACAGAATAAAATTTAAACTCATACCAGTAATATGCCATAAGGAGACAGATATTAAGGAAAAGCAGTTGGAAAAACAAAAGGTGTTGTATGCATTTATTGTATTACCATTAATAAATAAAGTGAATTTTGAAGGTTGAGTGTGCTAAGGCTATTAGAACTCTACACCCAGATAAAACTATCAAGATACAATATATTAAAGTACATCAAGTTACATCAGAGAAAACATGGGCCATGCTGCCAGGGCATTGTATCTCAATTGGTGTAAAACCCATGGAGTCACAAATGGAAATGCTGTCAGGACACTGTATTTTGATGGTGTAGCCTTGAAGCCCAGGTAAATTGGTGTTGTGTTTGCTGGTACAGAAGCAGGAGGCTGCAGTTTAGTTCTGTACTGCTTCAAGGCTGAGATTTGCCAAGAGTTGCTTTGTCTGAGATTGTTTTGCCTGCAAGGAGCTCTGCATTAGTTTGTTCAGCTGTAACAGCAGTTGCCTAACAATCAGATTACATATAGTATTATCTAACTGATTTTGACATTATCTTCATGCAATTGTACACTGTACTGTTATATAATTTTTTTATGAAACTATGGTTAGTGAAATAGGTCATTATTCTGTGTCTGTGACCTAGAATTGCCTAGAAGAGTAAGAGTGCAGGATGATAGCAGAGGCCTTGAAAGTCCAGGCACTTGATGATACCAGAGACCCGAGGGTCATAAACATTACCGGTACTCAGTTACCAGTCACTACAGGAATGTAACTCTGGGAGCTGGATAAAACCAGTTTTAAGGGAAGAAAAAAAAGAAAGTGTCTAACATAATGTAAAATAACACAGACAGTGAATTTTGGTATAATAAGAAATTGTGAAGCAATAAAGAAAGAGGAAGATGTGGTGTGTGTTACAAAATATATCCAAAATAAATGCAAGCACAGACCCTAGAGTGAGGAAGTTTCCACCATCAGCATCAAATTTCTCCCAATGAAGAACAAGGGACACCAACAAATCTCCTATTTCACAGTCAACCTTTGGGGCCCGAAGGGTACTGGGAGAGTGATTCTAACACCAAAGAACAGGGACAGCTACTAGGAAGTTTCCATACAGCTGTTTTAACTGTGAATTAATGTGGCTTTTTCTTAAAATTTTTTAATATTATTTAAGCTATTAATGTTGCTACCATCGTCACCAGACTGACAGCAATAGTTTGCTGTTAAGACATTAGTTTTGCAAACAATAAATTATACAAGTAGAACGTATTTCTTTAGTCCACAAAAATGGTACACATTGCAGCCCAATGTCAAAGAAAATCAAAACCCTGTAATTCCAGCATTGCACAAGGGACCTGTAACGTGACCACTTGTAGGATCCGTTGGGGATATGTGTGACTGGTATCAGAACAGGAACCATCTTTAGATGTACACCTAAGACTGGAACAACAACAACAAAGCCCACATGCCACAAGCAGGGTAACAGTTGTATCTCCAATATAATAATGAATACAGATGGCACGGCACCATTGTCTCAGAATCAGGTGTGCAGAATCAATCACTACCATTCTATAATCGTATGGTCTATTTCAGTTTTACCTTAGTGTGAAAAATGTGGATGTGATTTGTGTCAAGCACAGAAAGGACAAACAAGGATGGAACTTGAGGGAGGACAGGAGTGAGCCTGTGTACAGTGTTGGTGTACAACTTGTCAGGGGGCCATTGAAGGGGCAAGTCCTTGTGAATGCTGTCTGTGGAAAGGAAGGGCCTCTTGGGACGATTACAGGAGTCAATTCTAACCAAATAAGGCATGGAACACAAAAGATAAAAAGGAAATAACAATTAAGCTATGTGTAAATGTTAAGCGGAATGTAAAAACCACACGCTTGCATAAAAAGATTGCAGCAACCATAAGGAGTCTGGGCAGAGGGACCAAGGGTACACCACACCAGGGAAAGGAGATGGAGAGGAGAAACTCTAACTCCAGATGAGATAAAAGGCCACCACCAAGACTGAGGGGTGTTGATGGAGCGCAGACTCCCCACGCACCCAAGCACTGCTTGCTTATGCCTTATCAAACGAAATTATCATAAAGCCACATTGCTACTATGCCTAAATTTGGTGTTAAATCACGTTATTTATAACACTTAGTAATGGCAAATACACCCCTGAGGTTTGTGTTGTCTCCCATTACTTCCACTTGAAGCCCGTTGTAATATGGATGCAACCATTTGGGCCAAGAGATGAATTTTCAGTATTTGCTTGTTCAGGGAATACAAATCCAAGAAACTTTTTCCTCCCAGTCAATCTGATAAGCTGTGCCTTAAAGGGGATTTCAGGATCTCTGACCATATATACTTGGAATATTTGTTTTGTCTAAACATTTCCAAACATGGACTTTATCACCAGATTTGCAGCTGATTGGTTTTCTGGGGGTTGTAGCTGGGACCAGCTTGCATTTCTGATGGGTTTTTTTTTTGTGGCAAGACAATTTTGTGGCCTTTGGCAATGTGGTTGGCATGGTGGCTAAGAAGGATGTGTTGAATCTGGCATATTTAGTCTTGCAGCTTGAAAAGTTGCCAGTTTCAATTGTCTTACAGCCTCTTCCTGCCTTGGACCTGTCACAAAATGAGTGGTTTCAGTAGTTTAAAGAATCACCATCAAAGGTTTTGGTGAATATGAATTTGTAAAAGCACAATGAAGTTTGATGGTAAGGTTCACCCTACTACTTATTACATGAATAATACATATAAACAAAAAGCAAAACAGAACCAATTTAGAGTGATTTATATGGAGGGCAAGGATGTAAAAGGGTAAGGCAGACCCTCTAAACTTCTCAGAGAAGAGTCTGGGTGCAGCTGGATACAAATTTAGTCTTGGACTTTGTCAATGGTTTTACATCTAAAGGATTTAGCAGCCCTTAAATGTTAAATTAACCAATAATCAATTACAATAATGACAATGACAATTATGAATTCAAGATAATAACACATCTACTATACTTGCTGAAGAATGTTCAAGTCAATACACACACAAAGATATGTATATGTACATGTACAAAGGCACACCTATTAAAAATTTCCCTCGAGAATGAGTGAAATACCCACCTCTAATGCCTTTTGGTGTTTCTGAATGGCAGGGGCTGAGCCTCAAGTAGCTGGGATATTAGCCCAGGTCCCATTACCAGCCTGTCTTAGGTTATCTTAGCACATCTTAGCAAGATGTGGCTAGGGGTGTGTATTCTGTTGCCATCTGTTAGAGGTGGGGCAGTTATCTTCTGTTCATTGGGACACCTGTTAAAACCAGCTGGGAAGTTTTCTTTATCTCTTCCACAACCAATCCTCCCTCCAGGAAATGTCTTCTGTTAATGAGCCTCACTGCATGACTGATGAAATCACATCATCCCACTGGGAGATGCTCCACTCAGGGGGAGCAGCCAAGCATTCCTACCTGGATATAATCTGAGATTTAGAGCACCACAGGCAGCCTTTTCCCACTGGATTCCCAGAGAAGCAGCTTTCTTCTCCACTGGATTCCCAGTGGAAGACCAGGCCCACCTACACCACCACTAGACCTTCAGAGGAAAACTCCACCCTTCTACAGGATCACTGCTTCAGCAGAACCACATCTGTCACTGCAGGAGGAGCAGCCACCATTTAATGGGACTGCTGCCAACACCCTGACCCACAGGGTGTCAGGTTGTATTCTGACTCTGTCAGTAGTTTTTGTTTGTACTAATTACATTTGTATTTTCAGATTCTCTAGTAAAGAACTGTTATTCCTATTCCTGTATCTTTACCTGAGAGCTCCTTAATTTCAAAATTATAATAATTCAGAGGAAAGGGGTTAACATTTTTCATTTCAAGAGAGGCTCCTGCCTTCCTTAGCAGATGCCTGTCTTTTCAAACCAAGACACAGCCAAAGGTCCTCCAAGTTTCACAAACTTGCAGTTCACACACTCTGAAAGGTCCCACTCAGAGGGAGATGCTGCTGCAGCCCACTGAAGTTCAGAAGAGCTCAAAGGGTCTTACTTAGGAATGCTGTTTATAGGCTCGTGAGGTGGTTGGCTTCAGTCACCAGTAAATTTTCTGGCTGCAACCTAGGACTGGCAATTACTGAAATTTTCAAAATTCCAGTAAGGGTAGTACTGTTCCACTCAGGCTACAGTTCAGATAAGAGGTGTTTCTGGGCTGTCAGGGGATGACAGATTAGTCCCGCTCTCCTCTCCCACCTTGGCCAGGCAGCAGCAGTTCTTGGAAGGGTCAGTGCTGCCCCCACCCCAGCCTTGCAAGAGTTCCCAGTACTTCATTGCTCAGCTCTTACACAAAGGCCAAGGCCATAATTATTGAGATCCTAGAGCAGATGCAAGCAGGCCACAGAAGAGGGGGTGAGGATGCATCCCCACAAGACCCCATTCCCACTCATTAAATGCACCTGTTAGGATTGAGCAATGGTCACATGGTATTCAGGAGCCTAAGGTGTAATTTAAAGGTTGTGTAATTAATCAAGATGTTTAATCATGAGCACATGTGCAGCATATGTTTCTGTCCATGGGAAACACCATGTGTCTTTGATCACCAATTGCATTTATTCTTCCTAGGAACTGTATGATTATCAATGTAATAAGGATATTAGGATGTATTGCCGAGGGAGTTTCCAAAGCTAAGTCCACATCCCAAATCTGATTGCTATTGGGACTGAAGGCATTGTGAGCAAAGTACTCACCAGAGGAGTGCACAGGTGACTACAAGAGCTGGCCACCCTCACCATGGATAGGGTCTGTGCAGTGTGCCATGCCATCATCAGTCCAATGACCAAGCCCTTGTTCTTCAGTTGTATTCAGGTGGGTGTTCCACCACACAACTTCTATTTTCTCTTTTTTATTTATAAACCTATTTGTTGTCAGCCAACACCTATAACTCATCCACCCAGAGCTTTTCTTTTACTTACTCAATAATTCACCCCTCAGTCTGTGTTGCTGCTAATGTAGCAAAATGAGAATGAGAGGGTGCTTTTTGTTTCAAACAACACTGATTTAACTCACATTTGTGGTTTTTATAGCATCAAACACACAACCGCTAAGAATATTTGTCATGTTTCATTTGTCTTGGCCAGATCACTAAGAGAGTCTGTGGTCTGGCCAAGATGACTTGGATATGATAATGGAGTATCAGCTGAAGAGTGGTCATTGTGGCTCTTTTGACTAGGGAAAACAAGTGGTTTTTGAATGTGCCTTTCACTCTTCAAGCTACTTCTGGAGTTTGCAGTGACTGTAATCTTTTTTTTCATCCTCTCCAACATTCCTGAACTACTTCTGCTGATACAGCAGAAGTGTATCCTCCATGTGTCTCCCTCTGGAGATTTTATGGATCAAATTCTGTTCTTTGTCTTCCTGCCATGCTCCACATCTTCAGTTCCATCCTTCATTTTCCCAGTATGCTCTCTGATGTTCTGGGGTCTTGGTAACAATCTGGTCTCTATGCTGCCAACAGTCACAATTCTTTTAATCCTTCTGTTTTAGCTGTTTGTGCTGGTGCTTTCAGACACATTTTGTATTTGCCCACCTTACTGTTCCTACCACAAATTTCTGCACCAATAGACCCAGCGACTATATAGAAATCAGCTTTTTTATGCTCTGTCTAAATTATCAGTCACTGTGTGTGGTTTCTACCTTTTCTTTCTGTCCCCATGAATGAGTCTAACCACATCCTTCCACAATGAAGTGGTGGAAAGATCTCTTCTTGCCTTCTCTCTTTGGATTCTCTGCCAATTTATATGGCAGTTAATGAAACAAAACTCACTTCAAGACCCTACAGATAAGGAAAGTGATTTCTGCTTCATAAATCAGCTGACTCTGTTTACTCATATTTTCACCAGCAGAAGTATCAGTATGTGTGTGTCCAGGTAATCTGGCCAGTACAGTTTGTGCACAACATGTTGGACAGGACATGCCAGTACTGAATCCTGTCTACACTTCCTAAATTCATCTTCACTGCTAAAAGCAAACTGCATTTGGTTAGCCCTTGAGAGTCAACAGTTACTGTGATCTTGGTATTTAGTTTCACTGCACGTGAGTCTCAGACAACACTACTGGGTATTGTTTTGCTTTTGTTTTCCTTTTCTAGTTCCATTCTGGCTTCAGCCCTGTTCTTTTGTCCTCGTGTCATCTTATCTCGTGGTTTTGTTTTCTTGTTCTCTGGTCATTGAATGAAACCATTCACAAGTTGCACTGTGATCCAGGTGAACTTCTGACCTTAGGTAACAATATATGCAATTATTTTAGTATTTGTTCTACTGTTTCTTCTCATGTTCCCACTTGCCCAAGCACATTTCCACTGTCACTTCCAGAACAATCTGAGTTTTCATGATGCAAATGTCTGCATAAGTTCCAAATAAAAGTTTGGGGTTCATTTGCAGATTAGGATTCCAACTTGCTTTCTATTTGAATGCCATCAATCACTAACATCATGTATGTAAGTTGTGAAAAATGCATATTATATGATTGGCTCTTCACAAATATTAAAATGAATACTATATGTGTTACGTTGGAAAGTTATGTTGTATTAATTTTTGTAGTGCTGTATTAATCTTTTAAAGTATTGTGGTAAATGTAGTTTTTAAGCTAAAGCATAATATTAAAATAGAAACTATGTGATGTAAGGTACTTTTTGTAACTAGCTCAAGGAACGGATAAGATAACCAAGAAATTCTTCACATAAAGATTACAACAAGAAGACACCAAAATTCTAAGAAAAGAATTATTGCCTCCTTATCACACTCTAGACTCTTAGGAGCCAAAAAATTGATTTACAGTTGGACAGGGAGCAGAAATTAAGCAGAAGACACCCTTTGTTTGAAAAGAATGTCTGAATCACATATGAGGTAAATTAATATGCAACAGGCTATTGCTTTTAAGAGTTAACCCTTTGTCAGTATTTCATGCTTTTCCTGAGAGAGAAGCACCTGGACGTCCGTAATTCTTTGCTTTTTATTATCTTAACTTTGATTGTCAAAACTCGTATTACCTTAATTTTTTACTATTAAATTTGTAAAATTTTAAACACAAGTGAATGGTGTTTTTCACAAAGTTAAATTGCTAATTGTATTTGTCTATTCTGTTGTCAAACAAGTTCTAGCTGGACTGACCATAGGAAAGCTTTTTGCTTCTGAGGTGTATTGTCTGTTATGCTTTCCAGTTCTTCTTTTTAGTTAGGATACTTTCAGTATAGGTTAATACACTGTTTTAAAAGTTTCTGAGGCATATTCAGTATTTGTAGACCTAGCAATCCAGGATTGTATAGCGTCTTAAGAACAGAATTTATCAAATGCCCTAAAAGTAGACTTACAGTTTTTTTTGGCTCACCTCTCTGGAGGATATGTGTGTCATGCACAACACTGCAGAGAACTTGAGACCTTACAGAGCATTTTGTGACAAAACAAGAGCAAAACCAAGCTAGTGACTGCCAGCTGCAACAGTCCCAGTGCAGCCCCAAATATGGGTTCTACCCAGTGTGCAAGAAGCCAATTCCCACAGAGTCAAGATATTTATTTCATGTCTGCTCAAAGATGGGCGCAACACGGTAAATCCAAAGTCAGCACCCTCTCAGTAGTCCAGCTACCCACTTTTATACACTTCAGACTGTGAAAGAGAAACATTTCCCCTACACACAGCAGTCAAAACCCACATTGATTGTGAGCATATCTTCCCACCTTTGTGTAAAGGCACAGCACCATTTATTTTATCATGCATGCATTGTGGGGAAGGGGCTTACTTGAGTAAGGGGACACTACAGCACATGGATGCGTATTTTACAATGCAAATAACTAAAGTTCAACCAAAATTCTTCTTTGGCCTTATCAACAGTTTGTTCCAGTGTTATCTCCTTCTTTGGCAGATTTATGGTGTCATCTTGTTCTCACTTCTCCATAGTGGGGCCTTGATTCTTGGGTTCTGATGGTTATCTTGCAGAGATAGGGTTTATTACAACACCAGCCACCATTTGTTCAGCTCCTCTCTTGAGTTTTCATAATTTTCACAAGAGTCCCAGTGATGATATAGTCTGATGGAAATATTTCATCCCAAAGCTAGACTGGTAATGCCTTGCCTGTTCAGGGCTAGGTTTGGAGGTAATTCAGAGATCTGTCCCTTTGCTGACTACAAACCCTCTTTAAACACACTTCCTCTCTACCTAAATGCTGAGCAGAATGCTGCCTTTCAAGGGGCAGTTTGCAGCCCTGTTTATTTGCCAATTGGTCTCTTGAGAGAAGAGTCTGAGGTTGCCTGGAGTGCCCCAGCTCTGAAGGGGGCACCTTGTTTAGCCATTGATTCACACAGGCAAAGCTTGGCTGAAGCTTTTGTGGAGTATCAGCCTCTGAGATCTGTGGTAATTTAAATGCTGCAGTTACTGTTTCCTTTCAGGTTTTTCTAATGGTTTGATTTGATTTCTCTGCATCTCCGTTAACTTGAGGATTTTCTGGTACCGTGAAAGTGTGTTTCATAACCTCTTTTTTCACAAATCAGTTTAACTAATTCCCTGAAGTATGAGTGGATTTTATGAAAGTGCCTCCTCTGGAAACCATGTATTTTGTCAGGTATAGAAGGGCATAAACCTCCATGCTGTCCTTTTCTGGGAGAGTTTCTATCTAGCTGGTTAATTATATCAACAAAGACAAGCAAATTGTTATTTCTCCTTGCTGTAGTTTGCAGGAACCCTGCATGAGTGATGCAAAAGTCATGGTGAAGACCCTGGGTTTTGTGGTACTGAATCTTTGTTCTCCTTTGGCTCGTTAAAGCTGTGGCTTTCCTGATTAATTTAGCCTTAGGGCATTGGAGGTTTTTTTGTGGGTTTTTGTTTTTTTTTTCCCTTAGCATAGGTATTTAGTGCTTGTTTGGAGGATTTTCAGGACCGCTGGATTAACTCCTATCTGCTATGACCAGTACAACCATCTTTCTGCTTCTGTAAATTCCCTGCACTTCTGTGGAGTTTTAGAACCATATGCACATACATTATGTCATACAGAACATTTATGGTGAGTTCTTTTATATCATTTGACTAATCTTATGGTCTTTATCACAGGTAAATTTAGCCACAAAGTATCTTTTTTAACCACGTAACTTGAACAGATTTAGGCACAAAATTCTGAGTAGATGAACAAGTGGAGGTTTGTGTGGAGGGTGTGGAAAGGTATTTCATATCTCTTGCCATGCAAGAAGTTTGCATGAAAGAACCCATGTGGTGGTGACTATAATCTTTCTCTGTCCCTTTCTCTTTCTCCCCTGCTTCTCTTCCTATTTCTATCTCTCTCTCTACCTCATATTTGTTGTTAGGTAAAATTTGTACCATTGACTTTGGCAGATGATCTTGTTTGCACCTTAATTCAGGCAGAGGCATCTTTTAAATTATCGGACCCTAACATTATTCCAGAAGTGGGATCCTAACATCATTCTCATGGATCTTAACACTGTTCCTGAATCAAAAGCAAATCCACCACTTCCAAGAAAATACTTTCATTTTCACAAATCTATTACTTTTTAAGCAGCAGCGTAAATTTTGAGCTCACTCTCCCTTGAAACATCATCGTTGCTCTAATTTTCTAGACACAGCAGTTCCTCTTCCAGGCAGGGTATCACAAGTGCCTGGAGCTAGAAAGAGCTTTTAGCTTGCTGAAAGACCTGCTAGCTGCTCCATGCCTCTGCCCTGAGTGGCCTTGCAAGGGAATGATTCTGCCTTTTGCTCCCAGGATAAGCAGCCATCTACTACTCCTGACTCAACCTGCATTCTGTGCTGGTGCTGCCCCAAATGAAGAGCCCCTTTCTGTTAAAGCAAGTAAACCAAAAAAGGCTCCATAAGAATCAATGTAAATAGCAGAAAGTAGCAGAGCAGGTCTGTCCAATCCCACACAGTGGACCTTGACTCCAGCTGTTACGAAATGAGGAGCTCAAAGTGAGGTTAACCACATTAGCGGTCTGGGTGCATGGGCTTGCTCATCAAGCCCTTTACCAGGGGGGAACTGGGATCTCAGTGTGGCTGAAGACAAACAGCTCTCCATCAAACAGGAGCAGGAGGGTCAGTTACATGGCTGAAGACTCAGGTTGCGTGCTGGGAGGTAATTCCGCAAAGCTAGTGTACCATCTGAAGAATATATTCATAATTATACACTCTGGATCTGCCTCTCTCTCCCTACCTAATACCTGCTCATTGTTTGCTAGCTGGTCCTGCAGGCAACATAATTACTGCTCATCTTTTGAGTCAGGGGATTTCTTGAGTTGGTGGGCTCTGAGTCAGTGGTCACCATCTCCTGCTGCTGGAATTACTTCTCCTTTAAGGACATTGGTTTTGAGATAAAGCAGTTAATTACGTAGTTCATATTCTTGATTTAAGCCAAGATCCATAGGCTGGCCTTCAAAGTCATTGTTCCTAGGTATGCTTTTGAATGCTTTACTGATTCTTTAGGTCATCTTGACCTTCTGGCATAACCCAACAATTTACCATGTACACTGAGCAGCAGCTTTAACTCATACAACCAGCAATGATTTTTAAGGAGCCCTGCAGCAAAATATGCATGCTTGTACATTCATGTTCCTGTATTTGATTCTGTCAAGTAAGACTCTGACTTTGACCATCGTGGTTTGTGTGTCTCACTGGGAATTTGGACATTAAATCTGCAAGCTAACTACCCAGGCCTTTCAAGATCCCAAGCATGTAGGTACCATTTAAATGAATTGTCTCAAACCACGTTTATTTTTTCACTCTCTGAATGTTCTCATGGCTCTCAGTCCAAGATCATCTGCTGGGGAAAGACAAGGGAGACAAGGTCACAGAGAGAAGCTCTGATTTACTTGCATCTCATGGGAACAAACTGACAAAATCTCATTGTTTTCCTGGATATGTATTATCACTGAATGTATTTAGGGAAGCACTTCTATCAAAATAATACAGATCAGCAGCAGAACATTTTTCTCCTGTAAACAGGATTAAGTCATATCAGGTGTAAAGCAGAAGCAGCCCAAGAATTTAAACATAGATTAAGCAGCCAATTATTCTATGCTAAACTGTGTTTTCTCCTCTGTCCAGCTTCTGCTTTTTAACCCTGTTAAATCAAATGTCATACATTGCCAGAATGCCTGGCACATAGGCTAAAATCACAGAATCAGAGTTTGGTTGGAAGGGACCTTTAAAGACTGACTAGCCCAACCAAAATGTATATAGAGACATTATTCTCACAGTCTTTTACTGCCTTATTTAACTAATAAGTAAAATTACTGGTAGTGTACAGTCATGTTCTCTATGCCAAATGAAGAATTTTTCCCAAAAAATGCATTACATGTTCTAATAGTGACACAAGCTCTGAATAAAAAGCAGATTAATAGAATTTCCTTTCTCAAGGCTGAACTTTTAAAACATGGAAAAGCTGTGATATGTTTCATGCATTTATACAGGTTCCTGCCTTAAGAGAAGTAGTACCAGCAAGTCCAGTTATTTATATATCATTTTAAGGGGTAAAAAGTGCCATTCATTTCTATTAGATGTTTGACTTTTTGGTAATTCCCAAAGATCTTCCCTTCCACTAGGATTACACAAATGACAGGCTCGAGGACCTCCATCCCCCACATACTTTGATCACTTTCTGAAAGGGACAATAATCCTCAGGAAGGCACATGCCAGGCTCACCCAGCCTGTTATCCACTGTGGCCCCAAGAGGAAATCTGGGTTCTCTCTACTCTCTGGTAGGAAGACTCAGTTCAGAAAGGGCTTGCTGGAAATCTCCTAAAAGTGCAGCTTATTATTGCATCTTAGAGTGATGCCTCAGGTTTTAGCTTTTATATTTTTTAGATTCTGTACTGCTTTAGTGTGTAGTTCTGAGCTTCATATTAGGGGATGGTAAGCTCTCTTCACAGAGTAGGCAGACAAAACAACTCCTTCTCTAGTTGGGGACCAAGGACAAATGATCCAGATCTCAGGCCCAAAAGCATAAACAACAGTGGACTGAAGAGAGAAAAATAAGAAAGATGGGACTTCATAACCTAAAGCTATAATTGGACAATTAACTCCAATATGCTAATGGACCAGGACTTATAAAAGCGAGAAACCCTGTGACCAGTCATCCATTTTGTGACCATTTTGGTTCATCTTGAGTGTAGCCCTGGCTGGATTCTTGTCCTGCCCAAGGTGGATCCATTGAGGCCTTCTAATAAATACCTAACTTTATTTTTTAACTCTGTCTAGCCTCTGTTCTAGGTCAACCTTCACAAGGCATCAAGAGTGGGAATATAGAAAAGGTTTATACCGAGGGCTGCATTAGCAGAGTCTGCTGCAAATGCTTCACCCTGTGTGCACAAGAAAGCAGCAGATCCTGGCAGCTGTTTTGAGGCCAAGTGGGACACATGCTCATGCACTGAGGAGCAAGGCTCTGCCAGGTACAGCTGTGGTAGCAGAGCCTCACAGACAAGCAGCATCTCAAGGTACCCCTCCTCCAAGGACAGGTGCATTCACCGTACAGCAATGGAGCAGATGGACACAGCACCCACATACTTCTGTCCCTCAGGCCCCTACAGAGGTCAAGGGACTTTCCTCTAAAAGGCCTGAGTCTCTTTTTGCTGCCTGAAGTCTGAGGGGCCTTCCCCCGTGGAGGACAGGTAAACAAGCACTCTCTGGAAAGCTGTGATTGCCCACCCAAATACCACTTCATAAACTCAGTTGTCACCTCTGCCCGGGCTTGTGCCTGGCTTTTCCCATTACGTGGTCAGCCTGTGTCCGTAGGATGATATGGGCCTGCATCATGTCAGGAGTTGTTCCCATTCAATTATTTTCAAGTTACTGACTGAAAAAAATTGTGTGGGCTGACTCACCTCTGGAGCTGTCATTGATCAGTCTTTCCCACCCAACTTCTGCTCTCAGGCCACCCATACCTTTTCCTCTGCTTTAAGGACAAACAACGTATGTGGCTTCAGTGTGCCACAGAAATGCATCTGACACATGGAGAGAGACTCTAAAACTCAAAGTGAGTTTTAAAGTAGGTATGTTTTATTGGGCCTGACGCACGAGGGGTACCTCCCCAAATGCATGCGTGTCCCTTGCTTACACACACATGTTCTTTTATCCCCTGGAATGTTGCATATGCATTAAGTTTCACCATGGGTCATTTCCTGGCTCCCCTCCCTCTCTGCTCCATATGCTAATCAGCTTATCAGTCCTTTGTGCCTGCACAGGGCCTCAGGGATCCTACGAGGATGAAGTAAAAATGGTCTACCTCAGGCTGACTTTTCGACCCGCTGCTCTGTGCATGCCCATTGATTCCTTGGCCACGGTCCAAGCCAGGAGTCTGGATTCATCTGGTTTCAGGACCTAAGGAGCCCGTTATCTCAATTGTCTTTACATACTGCATCCTGTTTTTCATATACATTCTTCCTCCTTATCAGGCATCTTATATTTCTCCTTGCTGTTCTACACGTAGTCTCTTCCTTTCTCATGCAACCAGGATGCAGCAGATATTCTCAGGCAACCAAGTATGTAAGCCAATATTAAGCAATATCCATTATTTATATGCCTATTCCTAATTAATACCTTCTAATTTCTATGATTAATATCTTCTCATTCTAACCCCATGTTTCACATCAGCAGGCAGCAACACACGAGTTTTTGTTAGGAAAAAAACAAACAAGCTTTTCAACACAAGTTTGTTGAATTTTCATCAGCAAAATTCGTCCTTGTTTATTATTTCTGAAGGAAAAGGCTGGATGACCAGGGTGGAATAGGTTTGGAAGGAAGGCCAGACAAAGAGGTTTATAGATGATTTAATTTCTGATTTCATTTTCCTTGGCTTTAACAGCTTTGTTTGATGAACTTAAAAAGTAAAGGACAGGTAAATATGTTCAGAAGACAGAGAAGGAGAAGGAACATTTGCATTTGCCAGCCTTTTGCAGCTTAATTTCTAAACTAAATAATAAACGGTGTGTAATTGGAATATTCAGGAACTCCAAGAAATTTGGGAACTCTAAACTACTATACAAGACAAAAAAGGTATTAGGGCTACCTGGAATCACCCTTAGGAAAACATGACACCTGCAGCAACATCTGAAAGACTCTTAGTCTGCATCTGAAGTAAACAAACTTATCTTGATTAGCAAGAATGCATGAAGACTCTTAGCTACCCTCTTCTCCTGGGTGATTTACAGGCAAACAGGGCACAAAGGTAAAGAAAGCCCCAACCTCCCAGAGAAAAATCAACCATTCCCACTGTAGAGGTGGAAGTGCCTCTACAGTGTGGGTGTGAGACTGCAAGAAACATTGCTTGGATTCCTTTCTTCTTCAGGGCTGGGTGTGCAGAACTCTGGATCCTGATCAGCATCCTACATATAATAAGTGTCCTGTTATCACTGGAAGGAAAAAACTGCCGACATCCTTCCCACAACAGATATATATGCACTATGTGGTAGTATATAATGTAACAAAAGCAGGGCACACCTATTACAAAAATAAGAGAAAGATGAAGAAAAGCTGAAGACAATTATGCATAGTTCATACAGGTTTCCTCAGGTGGTGCAAGCACGCTGGCAGGATCACTCTTTTGTTGGTATAGTTGAGGCTTCTTAGTTTCTGTCAATACAGCTGTGTCACTACAAAATAAATAAAAGCACCCTGGTGATGAACACTGCTCTGGGTCAAGGGAAAGGAATTTAGGCCTGGCCTTAGGTCTTATGTTTGCAACACAATTAGCTGAAAACAGCCATGTCCAGGAGTTTAACAGTGAGAACTGTAATAGAAAGGCTAAAATTGGTGTGAATGGAACATAAGTGGGAATGTCTGGGTGTGGAGATGGCCAAGTGCACCCATCAGGGAGAAGGGCCTGTGTTAACAGCACCCAACTAGCAGCTCATCAAGAACCATCCAGTTTCACAGGAGACAAAGTGTAATGACTCCTGATGATGCCCAGCAGTAGAAACACAATTGAGCACTGTGAAGATAGAAAACTCTGTATGCCAACCCTGCCCATGGTCAACAACCTAACAACCACTCAGGAGCTGAGGAGTACTTGGTAATTAGCATCACTTGTCCTCCCTGTCACAACAGGTCTTGGATATAAGATCTGGATGGTGTCATGGTGCCCTCCTGGTGGTCACACAGCTTGAACACCCAGGCCTTGGTATCTGGAATCTGGGTAGCCTCCTTGGACACCACACACCTCTGGTGCATGTGTGGAGGACTGAAAGCAGGCTTGTTTCAATTTGTTCCAAACAAAGTTGTGAGAAAGGATCCTCACTTTTTAAATTTTAAAAAGGTTTATTAAAAACCTTATCAAAAATTACAACAGAAGACTGAATAAAGAAAATAAAACACGGTACCAGGAGCAAGGTATTCCCCACCATGTGCTCGGCTTCAAAATGGATGTTCCGCTTTTTTAACCCTTTTGCCCCTCCCCAGGTTCTGTCATCAACTCCTTCTTTGCAGTCCACTGGTGGAGATCACTTCCTGACATCTTGATTGGAGGTCAGATATTGCCATAGTAATGAGTCAACCCTCCCTAATGCCCCAGCTTCCCCAGCCATCCTGCAGGAACAAAAGGGAAAAAAAAAAAAAAAGAAACATATCTATAAAACTTCTCTTACATAATATTTACCCTCTAATTGTGAGAGTCAACTATTCAATACTCATTTATCACAAAGTCACCCCCATAAGTTCTCACCAAGGTATTTCCTAAGCAGTTCCTACAACACTGCACTAGTACTTCCTGTGACCAAACCCTCTAAAGGTCAATGCAATCTTTTAACCATCTCTAATATTCTACTTCAGAGGAGCCCTTTTCCATCCTCACGAGACCACCAATTACTCCTACAAATGAAGTTTTACATTTATGCCCCTAAATATTAGTTTTAGCATATTTTTTGTGTCCTCGTGCTTTTATTGTCCCAAATGAAGGGTCATTACCCAGTGGGCAACTCAAATTCATAAACCGAGGAGAAATATTTCTATTTCTTTATTGTAGTCTGCACAAAGTAGGGAGGTGTGTGATAACCCCCAAAGGGTTGACTCCCCAGTCATCAAAACTTTACACTATTTATACATTTTAACAAACAAACAATTCAGCATGAAGTGGTAGCAAATTACGTAGCTTTTCATTATTTAGCACTCAAACCTGTATTTGCTAATTTGTATCTCTCACTTCTGATGCTGATTAGTCCACCTGGATAGTTCTTCCCTCCATTTGCATTGGGGGTCCATTTTGAGGAGGTGGTCCATGGGTCAGTGGTTGCAATTCCCCTGCCAGGACTACTTTTCCCCCACTTACTGCTCAGTCCTGCTGACTTCACTACTGATGGCTCTCATCCAAACAGCCCATTCATCTCGGGATTGTGCTCTCTTTTCCTTAAAACAAAGGGTTAGCCAAGCCTACAAGTTTCTATGAATTTCACAATGCAGCTGCTTAATCCTAGCTGCCTAGATATAGCTACTGATTAACAAGAAAAAAACCTGTGAATTTAGGTTCAGACAGTGAGACTAGGTGACTTTCTCCATCATTATCTCACAACTTTAAGGTAAAACATTAAGGTTAAAAAACCCAAACCAACAAATTTGGTAAGACACTGAAATCCATTACATTAAAAAAGGAACAATAAAAGAACACAAGGACTCTTTTTACTTACTTTTTTTTTTTGAGTGCAGGTAATCTTTTAACACTATACACAAAACATAAATATTAGAGCAGCTGTATCGCTTTGTTATGACCTATCATGATTCTGAAATATTTGTAATAATTTGACAATCAGCCTTGTCAAAGATTAACCACATAATTATCCCTCTGACCTTTTTTGCTGAAACCCACTGCAAGCTGATTTCTTATCAGGGACTCTGTCAATTCCCATGGTATTCAACATATCAAAAGGTCAACATTATATTTTTAAGAGATTAAAATGGGTTAGGAAACCATCCTACTGTGCTGTGTGCCAGAGTGGCATCTGAAAAACATACCCATGCAGGTTCATTTGTGTTGTGGGTAGAAAAGGAATAGGAGAACATCACTTCTGTAAAATGTTCATAACAGTTCAAAATGCTCACATCCACACTTCTGATTTGCTCTTTAGATGATACTTGTGGAAATCTGCCAGGCTTGCTGTGCCAGGAGTGATAATTGCCATGATTTGCCAGCCAAAATTCTCATGAAGAATTGAAGAGGGTGGTTGACCAAAAACATGAGCTAAGCCACGCTTGTCTTGCACCTGGCTGGAGCAAGGCTCAACAACAGAACGTTGTCTGTGAGGAAGCAGAGGCCTCACAGCCCGGTGTTGTCTCTGTGAAGCACAAAACAACAACAGTGTCTCTGTACCAGCCTCACCCCCCCATCCATGGGAGCCTTGTGATAACTCTTGTCCTTCAAGGAGATGAGGATGTAAAGACTCTCTGGGGAAGGTCAGATGGCCTTTGCTGCTGCCTCAGCTGGAGGAGGAGGATGCTGAAGTGTCATGGTTCTGTTCTGACTTTGTTTCTCTGTAAGTCACATAACTCCATTTGGCCAAAGGTAGCCAAAGACCCTCATTGTCTCTAATTTGCATATTAAAAATATCCCCACCAATATCAACATGAGAAAACAGCTGTTCCTGAATTGATAAAATATTCCTGAACCAATCACATTTGACTGCAGTCGTATCTCCATTTTGCCAAAAGTAAGAATTTTATATTTCAAGTCCTCTGCTTTGGGAGAACAAGAATATGAAGCCACTTTGCAGACAAGATTGTGGTCTGGCTGCTCTGTCCTCCCCAGAGCAGCAACACCTCTTTGTTAAGATCTGCACCTCCACGAAACTGCATTGGAGTATACCTGGGAACACCTGTACATAGCACTAAAGACTTATATTTTGTAGACAGTGGATTTATCACCAGTAATCTAACAAGAATCCATAACCTGTTGCTTGAATAGACTACAGTTTTGTTAATCTGTGATCATGAAAGTTCTTATTGAACATGACCTGTGCCAAATTGGTTATAATCAGAAATTAAAACATGCCTCACCCAGCCCCTCTGATCTCTGAGGACAAGCTTGAATGCAAGGGGGTTTATTTTCTGCCTAAGTTCATACACTTATCACAACATCTGACATAACCCAGTTTTGTATTACTTTAAATCTCTTTCAGTGTGTTATCACTTGCTGATTCATTCTACACCACACAAAAATACTATCTTCAATCTCTTCTGTTTGTGGTTATCTGAATGGGGAAAATGTTATGAATAACAATAAGGGTCATTCATTACAGTTCTAGTTTTTTCCGAGTTTAAAGTTACTGTTAAAAATGTATTGATCTTGTTCAGGTGTATTATCCCAGTTCACCCCCCCCTTCCCTTTGTTAAGTGCCATGTGGGCTGTCCCGTGCCCCGCA
>VXAX01005069.1:103081-171320 GCA_013399835.1 Leptocoma aspasia | reverse complement strand
GGCAGCACCCCCTATTCCCAATAAAGAGCTGTCACTTAATAAAGGCATTTTTAAAGGAGCAGAATATCTCCTTGCCCAAATTTTATTCATAACAGAAAATATTCTGGTAATGGAACTGACCTGCTCTCAGGCTTGTGCTGCATCTTGACTCTTACCATACAAGTCTGTGACCTGAATTCTGAGTCAGAGAGCCTGCAAAGGGGGGACAGCAACAAACGGAACATATACATTTTTATAGTCAGGTCTGATGAAAATTATGATGAGGGAGAATGGGACCCCAATGAAAAAAAAATTCAAATTGTTTTATTTATAATAATTATTTTGTTTTATTAATACTTGCTACAGTGAAAAAAACTGTTAATAGGGTTGCCCATTGTACAATTTTTCATTCTAGCATATAACATTGTGATTAAATAAAGTCCTTCTTGGCAGAGAGAGAGGCTGAGCCCAGAAAAATCCACCCCTGAACTTGCAGTGAACTCAGTATGTCAGGAGATGGGCTCTTGGCACTAAATCTGTTCTGTGTGCTCATACAATGACATTCAGATACAATCAATAAAACTAATAGTTCTTACCGACATTACAAAGTGTCATTTGTTGACTCAAGGTGGCCACGGCCCTACAAATCATGACTTAAAAGCAACTCCCTATTTTGAGCCATTGCTACTATATATAATAACTGTTAAAAAGCAATTAAGAAACTTAGAATAATAAAAAGACATTATAATTCCCAATAAACTCTGCTCTGCTAACTCAGTGATTACAGATCTATAGATTAATCTTGCAGAACTTCTTTCAGTGAAGGAGAATAATTTTACTTTAGTGGGTGAATAAAATGTCTAGCCTCACCTACTGCTTTTACTGTGCTCATAATAAGTGTAAAGTACATCAATTTAGAGATAAGCTGGCTAACAAATCAGATCCAATCTCCAAAACTAATTATTTGAAGAATCTGTAATGGAAGAAGGATGCACCTTACAAAAAGAGAGAAGCAGTAAAAGGTTTTATAGAGGTAGAATAATGATTTTTGACAATGTTTGGTGGAATTTGACAAAGCTCAATGGCAAAGTTCACTTCATTAAATACTGCATGAACGAGACATACAAATAAAAACTGAGTTAGCCCCGAAAGAGCTGCCACCTACTACAGATCCACAGTTCTGAGGATGTCTCCCAGACCCAAGCTGCCACCACCTGCAACTTGGTCTCATTTTGTAGAGATAATTGCCTCCTGCAAACTGACACTAGGAACCTGGGGTGGTGATCTTTGTTTCAAAGGGAGAATGGCTGACGTGCGGGTCGAGCTGCCAGTGGCCCTGGAGAGAGCTGCCGCCTCCTACAGTTCCACGGTTCTGAGGATGTCTCCCAGACCCAAGCTGCCACCATTTGCAACTTGGTCTCATTTTGTAGAGCTAATTGCCCCCTGCAAAGTGACACTAGGAACCTGGGGCAGTGAGTTTTGCTTCACTGGGAGAAGGGTCGACGTTCGGCTCCAGGTGCCTGTGACCCTGAGAGAGCTGCCGCCTCCTACAGTTCCACGGTTCTGAGGATGTCTCCCAGACCCAAGCTGCCACCACCTGCAACTTGGTCTCATTTTGTAGAGCTAATTGCCCCCTGCAAAGTGACACTAGGAACCTGGGGTGGTGAGTTTTGTTTCACAGGGAGAAGGGTCGATGTTCGGATCCAGGTGCCGGTGGCCCCGAGAGAGCTACCGCCTCCTACAGTTCCTACCAGCACCTTGTGTATTCGTCAATTTCCATGCTCTTTTAACTTAACTGTGTTATACATACATATTATAATATTGACTTTTTGGAAATATTAATAGGGATGGTACACGTATAATGGGAAGGTAACTTTGCTATAGAGACAATGGGTTTTTTTTCTCTTGTTAGCTAGAGTTAGACATAATAGTGAAATTGCTGATATAGTATGCTTGTGTTAAAATGCCTGATTGTTTGAGACAGCAGCCAATGAACATATGATGATGACCCTTGCAACTGAAATGCCAAACTATCAGTACCTACCATCTGGACCAAAACCCAAACTGGGGGTGATAACAAGAATGGACTAAAACAATTAAATCTAAGAAATACACATGCTCTAAAATGTGGGCTGGGGTGGAGTCATGCTAAATAGTTCTTGGAACATGTAAACTAGGGTGGAAAGTTTAAACATGCATAGTTGTTTATGAATATGTGACAGGCTGATGCAATAGAAATGGTATATAAAGGGTGTTTCCAAAATAGCAGGTGTACTCTTGGTGGAATGCCAAGCATCTGGCCGTAAAAACTTTGCTTTATTGTCTTTGTCTCCTATTGTCCTTTATTAAACTTCTAAATATTACCAGGAGATTGAACCTTTTTTTTCACAACAGTACAATATTTCTGGTAATTTTTAGACACAAAGTATTGTAACAGGTAATATGGCTTTGCCCAAGATAAAACTAGGCAGTAGATAGAGTGTTAGCAAGTCTGTGGTTAGTTAAGAGTCATAAGACTAGACTTATCAAAAATGAGATTTAATCTATGTTCAAGGAGAAGTAGCCTTTTTCCATTGTTTTTTATGGCTAGTTTTTGTAAAATACATTTAGTTCCTTATTTTTCTTTCTTTCCCTCCTGCCACCACCAAAGAGGAAGACACTTGAGAAACATTTTTAAGTTTCACTATTGTGTAACTATGCAGTTTAAAGGCAGCTTCTCCTTATTTAGGTTAAAAGATCTCACAGATGTCTAAGCAGCCAAAAGCATATGTTTTCTGACCTTCATCCTGAAATCTCTATCCTGTGGTTTCTTCCCCATGACACACTTTCCTGTTGTTTCCTATCTAGTGCATGATTATTGACAACCGCATCCCAAGAGCTTTTCCTACAGCAACCGTTAACTAAACATTCCACAAAGCTGTTTCTGCAAGCTTTTCTTTTACTTTAAACAGAATATCCCAGAAATGTTTGTATTAACATCTGGCACAGAATACACATTTCTATATGGCATGAACAGGCAGCATCATCCACCTTTCCCTGTCTTGCTGGTATGCTATTTCCTCAGCAGCACTACAAGTTTGGTGCCAATTTAACAGAAACAAATCAGTCTGGAACTATGATTTACATGGAATTTCTCTCAATTACACAACATATGTGAGCTAATTGGATTTAAAATCCCTCAGGGATCTGTGCTGGGACCAGTTCTGTTCAATATTTTTATTGACGACATGGATGAGGGAGTTGAGTCTTTCATCAGTAAATTTGCCGATGACACTAAGCTGGGAGCATGTGTCCATCTATTGGAAGGTAGGATGGCCTTGCAGAGAGACCTGGAGCAGTGGGATGGAAGGGCAGAGTCTGACAAGATGAAGTTTAATAAGTCCAAGTGCCAAGTCCTGCACTTTGTCAGGACAAAGTTACTTCGACAGTTTACTGTTACTTTGACAGTAACCCCCTGCAGCATTATAGTCTGGGGACAGTGTGGCTGGACAGTGCCCAGGCACAAAGGGACCTGGGGGTGCTGGTTGACAGCAGGCTGAACNACTAACCAATCTAGTACAAGATACAAATCCTATAGCATTTACATATAGCCTATAAGAATCACTACATTACCATACTATGTTATACTTTAAACCCTAAAATCTACTCTTTGGACCCCTCTTGCCAAGCTGGTAGGGTCTGCTCTGACCCTTGGACTGTTGGCAAAGAGAAGGGCTTTGTTTAATCAAAAGGGGATTACCTTCAGCTAGCCACACTATTGTTTCTCTGTTGCTCAGTAACAGAGGCTCGGCATCTTAGACATCGAAACTTGCCTTCAATTCTATTTCACTTATATGTTTCATATTCTCAAGGTCTAAACAGTCATATTTATAAGGCTTTCCTATTTCATCCTTCCCAACAGTGGCTGTCGTCAGGTGGGGTTGGTCTCTTTCTCCAGGCAGCAACTGACAGAACCAGAGGACACAGTCTCAAGCTGTGCCAGGAGAAATACAGGTTGGATATTAGGAAAAAGTTTTACACAGAAAGAGTGATAAAGTACTGGAATGGCCTGCCCATGGAGTCCCCATGCCTGGATGTGTCTTAAAAAAGACTGGATGTGGCACTCGGTCTCATGTTTAGTTGAGGTGTCAGGGCATGGGCTGGACTCAATGATATTGAAGGTCTATTCCAACCTAGACATTCTGTGATTCTGTGAAAAAGGGAAGGGCAAGGACACTGATAGCCAGGCTGATAGTTTCAAAGGGTTAAGCTTAAGCTAAAGAAATGCAAAGCAGAGAACAGGGGAGCCTAGAGAAGTGCAGAAATTCCTTATGGATACCATCCTCAGAGAAGCAGTGAAGTTGAAAAACATGTTTCTTTCCTTCATATATGCAGTCAGTATTGTTCCATCCATACTGCTTGGTCAGCCAACAGAATTTGCCAGCCATTTCTCTTCAATCCCCTGAAAACTCTAGGCTGTTCTGTGAAAGTTCAGTTTATGTTATATGTAATTTTAATTAAAGAATGGAACTTTATTTATGGGAATTTTCAAGGTTTGTCATCTTTGAGAGTTTCCAAGCTAAGCAGAAAGAGCGAAGAAAAAAATTACTTGTTGCAAAGATTTTGGTCAAAATAATTCACCTGCAATGAATACCAAGTCCTCAAATTGTTCTTAGATATAGCTTTTCCTGTTGCTTTCCAACTGCATCTTTTAAAAGACTTGCATTACTCCAATTACTCTCCACTTCCCTCACATATCTATGTGGTATGCCCTTTAAGTTTTATTTCATTTGAGAGCCTTTGCAGTGTGCCAAATATTCAATTACCTCTAACTTCTACTTACATAATTCCTAGCAGTAGCTGATGTTATTTCCCAAGAGATGTTTATTTTGCACACAATGTGAGCAGCATTGCCTTGTTTCTGTTTGAGACTTGCAAGCCAGGCAGTAGATCTACATTTGCCTCACAAGTAGTGTCTTTATTGTTGCCTGTTGTCATCCACAGACACCTGAGCAGCAGAGGCATCTTCTTTAGCTTAAGTTACCAGCCTCATAAAAAACAAGGAGCACTTACAGATTGTAACAGGCCTGGAAAAATGAGGAAGTGCCGTGGCACGTCTAGACGACAGTTTAGCACACAAAACTTTGTTTACTGTTCAGTACTGGGAAGTTACATCCACCAGCTGGGCCCATGACCCAAGCAAATTCCTGCAAGGAGGAGAGTATTTTGGGGAGCTGCCCCCCTTACACGCTCCTGGTGACAGGCAACTGATAAAAGAAATGGAATATAATGATGCCTTACTTATCCAAGTACAGGAACAATGAGTTTCAAGTAAGTAGATAACGGAATGTAGAAGTAGACACACAGGATGCTAAACGTATCTAGAACCTGCGGATAAACAGATAATGAGGACTATAGTGGCTTTGGTGGCAAAGCCATGTAATGGGAAACAACAGTGCTAAGAGAAATTTATGGCAAAATCATCTGTAACACTGGGAGTACTCAGTGACCACCAGAGACCCCTTCAGATGACACTCTAGGACCATTAAAGGACTTCCAGCAAGAAGTAGATCCATGCAAATTAGTTCTAGGGAAAGTGATGTTTATGTATTAGCCAGAAGTACACTGTAATCAATGCGTATGGTCATGATGGAATAAATACCTTGTTGTAAAGTTTCATGACACATCAGATTAGAGGAAATAACCTCCAGGTGTCCAGCATGCTGCAATAAAAAAATGCCTGCTTTCTAATTCAAATTGTATTAGAAAGGCTCTTCCCTAGCTGATTTTGGTATCACACTGCAGCCCCAGCATTCTCTTCATCAAACCGCGTGAAGGAGAAATCTCAACCAGGTCCAAGCCCTCACTGGACACCACAAACTTCTATAGTTCATAGATATTAATCTTCCTGTGATATCCCTTCTCATGCCTGTTCCATTTACACAATTTTGTTTTAAATTTGTTCTCCTTTTACATTATAATCAAATTCATTATTATTCTCAGTGGTAAAGCCCTATTTCCTATACCCTCCCCCCACCCCCACCCCCCTGTTAGAATTTATAAGATTTGTGAGTGATTGTAGAGATCAGCTCCCAACAGAGAGGTCCAAAGTAAATCTAAACATTTGCAATTCAGACCATCACTAAGATAATTACAGTTGTCATCTTACCATCATTTCAGAGATAGTGTCATTGAATGGACACAAAAAAAATCACTGGGCTTGTGAATTAGTGGGGGCTCATGGAAATGAAGTTAATTACTCATTCCTACTAGGACAAAGGAATTGAGCACTTCTAGCTATTTTTTGTGAATTAACCTAACATAAATGCTTAAGGGAGACAGGGCATTTTAAGCATGGGCTACAGCACGAGCAATTCAAGCACCTGCAAAATAAAAGGAAACAAGCTGGAAAATGTCTATTAAGATGCACAAGGTGGAAAAACATTGATTGGACCATTATAAGGAGATTATTCAAAACACAGCATGTGTATTGGGTGGGGTTAGGGTTAGGGTTAGGTCACTGGGGTGAGCAGAAAGGAGTTCAAGTGAAGCCCACCTCCCAAGTAGCAATGAGAGAATGAGTGAAAAGAAACAAGAGAAAAAAGCTACTCCAAGAGACTCAGCTCCACCTCCTCTAAAATATTTCACCAGAGTGACACCACTGGCTGCCTTAGGATGGCTGATCAGCTTCTGCCCAAGCAAAGCCCTCCCTCAGGAGCCCTGCCCAGGATCCATCTCAGATCCACATTTCTCTGTGCTGCTGGGCTTCTCCAGGCCAGCTTCAGCTCTTGGGCTTCCTGAACTATTCTTGCCCTCACCTGTGCATACCTGAACTCTTAACACTAAGCAATCCAGGTTTAAGTAACACATTAGATTACTTTATCTCTTTAGGTTAGGCCATTTCTGGAATTGGTGGAGACAAAAACTGATTTTACTTCACCCACTATAGAATAGACAGTACACCAGCACTGCTTGCAGTCTCCTACACAAATACCACCTCAGCTCCAGCTCTGAAATGAGAGCTGTACAAACTACCTTCCCCTTACCTGCCCATTACCTCTGATTTGAGCCCACCAGCACTGACTTACAGCCACCCTTTGGAGGGACAAAAGCAGGATAAAAGGTCTGCTCTCCTACAACTATGCAGCAAGTGCAGTTTCAAGTGGCAGAGACCACAGATCAGACACAAGTTACGCTGGCTAAGAACATTAGACACTTTTCCTAAGAAAAATACTACACTTGTTAGCATGGAAAGAGCATCTTAGAATTCATACAGGCTAATGAACCAGAAAGCAGTAGCAGTTAGTGACTGCTAAGCAAAGAAACCTTCTGGCATCAGAGATAAAGTACATGCTATACCCATGAACAGTGTGTTCCTTGGTGCTTACCAGTTTTGCTGCTCTTAGTCATCTCCCTACTTAGAGACCAACACAAGGCATTCTTTTAACCCTTCCTCTATTGTTTTTCCTGCTCCTTTCACATACAAATGTTACATTCGTAATCCATTCAGAGTAATTGCAATACTCTTATGCCAAGTCTCAGCTGGGAAGCCAAAGCAATAAACCCCTATGTGTGTTTAGCTTCTCTAAATTAATGTAAGATGGAATATCTTTCAAAATCCCCATGAATTGTCATTGTCTCTGGTGAATTGTTCTAGGAATCTAATGCTATATCTGGATAAGTGTATATTGCCACAATAAAAGAGCAGGTACTTTTGGAAAAGACATTTTCAGATTACCTTTTCTTCACTCTTCATACCATGTAATACCTGTGATGAACTATCCATGGAAGTATCATAAATATTATTTTCCAAATAAAATTATGCAGTGAGACCACTCTTGTCGACCCCAAAGAACATAACATGTTACACTTGCTACATCACTCTGAAGAACTCAGGGTGGTTTTATATGGGCTAGTCCAAGAAAACCAGAACTTCCATGAGTAATTAGAAACTCCTCAATACATGCTATGGGCTAAAAGACACTATGTGGGAAAAATACTGTAATATATAGATAGTTAATGGTCACAAGATTTGTAGTATAAAAAAAGTGTAAGCCACTCTGAAGGTTTGAAGCTGAACATGATAGACAACTAAGATTTAATCTGTGGTATAATAAAAGTCTGCCAGTTGTAAATAAATAAATCAAAAATTACTTTGAGGCATCTAAATGTCCCTTCTTTGCTAGGAGGCTATTTAGGCAGATGTCCTTATCTGTGTATCTTATTCCAAGACAGGAGAAGATTTCACCCTTTGCAATGAGGCATTCCAGGTACCCTGTATATGTGATGCATTAACTAGGTCTGAGAACTGCAGTCTCCCACATAGGAATGTCTGTATGGATCTCTCATTGTGGCTGTCCTTCTGAAACTCTGCAGCTGAGCTGAGCTGGCTAAAGCTTTCAAGACCCCACACAATACATGAGTTCAAAATCATGGAAAATGAAATCCTCACTGAGTGAATCCCATCATCTCTTGTGTCTGGAAGTCATCATTGTGTAAGTAAAAAAAAAAAAAAGCTGTCAAACAAGACTGAGTAGAAACTATAAAATTGTTTTACTGCTATTTAAACTCTGCCAATGTTTTCTTTTATATACATATACAGCTCAGTGACCCCCTGGCTCCTTAAGCAGTAAACAGAGCTCTGAATTGCAAATCAAGTAAGATTTATGATTACTTACTTCAGCACAGGTCCTTCTGGTGTCAGAACCTGAAGGGAATCAAATACAAATTGGGTTTGTGTAAACCCAATACATCACTGTGACAGTGACACTGCCATAATTAAACAAATAGTAGTAACTGTAATGCAAAAGCTGTGTGTGTGTGTGTGTGTGTGTGTGTAGTCTCTAAAAAAATTTAAACCTTGGACAAGAATGGGTGCACAATCTATTCACTCACCCTAAATCAAGAATGTCTGTTATGCATAAGTATCTTGAGCAAAGATTGTCAAGATGCTGCATCTGCAAAACGCTGTCTATGTTATTAGAAAACTGTATCTTGAAGGATGTCTAAGAGAGAAAGGCACTGCCTGTTGGAACATCAGCCATCCACTGAGTCATGTAACTTTTGGTCAAGAATCATATAACAACCATTAGAAACAGCATGATCTTCATGTTCCAAAATGAACTAGTTATGTGTGTGCCATTGTTTCACAACCATGTATGCAGAATCCGTCTGGCATTCTTTAATTCTTTGTTTGCAAGTGTTATCTTGCTATCATTAAAGAAAGCAAACCAGGAATGCCTGTATAGGATCAAGTATCTAGCTCTTGAGGCCAGTCCTGAGCAGTGGGCCACCATCCCCCAGCCAATCCCCCCCAGTTTTATTGTTGAGCATGACGCCATATGGTGTGGAATATCCCCTGGGTCACTTGAGATCAGCTGTCCTAGCTGTGTCCCCTCCCAGCTCCTTGTTTTGTATCCAGATGTCAGCACAGGCTGCCAGTCAGATCAGATTATGGTGATATTGCAATATTTCTTTCCAGCTAGAGTTAGTTTTTAAAATTACTATTCCAACATGCACTCTGGGAACCTGTTCCTTGACAACATAATTCTCAGTCACATTAATACTGAGCAATAACAAGGTTTAGCACCATTGCTAGCAAAATTTATTAGTCCCAAGAATCTCCCTTGTTAAGCACAGCTAAAAAAGGCAGTGAACAGTGAGAACAGCAGTGTGTGGGCTCATGCTTCTAGATCTGGGGACCTCTGGGAACATTGTCAAGGGACACCTAAGAAGCCTTTGGGAAGCTTGAGGTTGCCTAATGCTGTAGGGAATACACAGGAGCCCTTGACTTCTAAAAAGGCTAGCAGGGCTAAAGAGCTCTGTCACTTCTCTTTGATTAAAGGGGCCCTTGGAGGTTTTGTCCAGCTGGTTAGGGAGGGTCTGGTCCCCCACTAAGCCCGAGGGCTATCTTAGAGCTGGGCCTAAAACACACAGGCCTTTTGGGGCATTTGGTGTGGGAAGAGCTGGTGCCTTATCTCATGGCAGCACACACTTCCTCAGCAGTGGTGGGGGTGTCGTCCTCAGCAGCTTTTAGAAAAACTTCCCCTGTAATGTTGTGTTGCTATGAACATATTATAAGTTTCTCTGTGTGTAAGCCTTCTGATCATTTTCCCATGGGAGAACATCCTTTTGCTGTCTTTTACTCTGTATAAGCTTTCTGTAAACAAAATATCTGTGTCTGTTCTTCAAGGACATGGAATTGGTTGGCCTCCTCCTACCTATGAGGAGACGGAGCTGAAATTACTTTATCTTTCTGATATTGTAAACTATTCGGACACACATTCCCTGGACGAAGCAGCAGCAGGAGCATGGAGAATGCTCCCTGCTGAGCAGATATAGAAAAATACTAGAATTATGGAGTCATTTTAATAAATCATTTTAGCCTTCTGAATTTGTCGTCAAGAGTCTTTTCTTCAATGCATGGACCATGACGATAATGTTGGAGGTCTCAACCTCAACAGCTCTTCAGAAGATGGGTGCTGGTGTGGAGCAGAGGGAGAGACACACCTTTTGAAATGTTTCAGTGAGAAAAGGAGCTGCGGGAGGCAGCAATGCATCATCAGGGCTGTGAAAAAAACCTGGATCTTCTCTGAGGCCCTACAGCTTCAAGAAACCATGGAATTATGCACTAAAGGAGGGGCAAGCTGACTCTATCTGTCAGGCTGGGATGTAAAAAACTCTCAGGATGGTGAAAGCTGGAATCTTGACATTCCTGTTGCTAGGAGGAACACATGCTCTGCCTGCACATTTGTAAGTACAAAACATGCTCAGTGCTGTGGCTGGAGAAAAGAGGCTGAGAGCTCTGCCAAGGGAACTGCCTGAACCCCACAGGAGCACCAGAAGGAGGGCTCCTCCCTTAATGCTGATCCCTCTGCTGTAGGGAATGGGCCTGTCTGCTGACCTGTTGTCTGGGGGAGCTTTGCTGCTTTTCAGGGACTCTGATTTATTGTGGAGAGCCTGCAGAAGCCCCTCTGGCTCCCTGATTATTGATGCCTGCTGCTTTTTCATGTGGCCATCAAATGCTCTCTAATTACTGGAGAGACCTGCATAGCATCAGATATGATACATATAGCTCTGGAGTGGTGGTGAGGAGGAATAAAAGTCCATCTGGTGTATCCTCAGCCCTGCTGGTCAAGTGTGATGGGGTTTTGGTTTCTATGAACATGGTTTGCTTTCTGAGGCCTGAATGTTGCCTGGAAGAGCTGGGATACACTGGACTAAGGTCGGGGGGCATCCTTTCCAACAGGATGGTGAAGCTGGTAAAAGCTTTAAATTAAGAATTATGAGGAAGAGAGGATGACAGTCAAATGAAGATGTGATGAATGAGGTTATCAAGAAAATTATGAGGGTTTATGCAAACAAAGGGGACTTTGTCACCAGCTTGGGTGTTACCCAAGTAAATGCATATAAACACAAGGTTCAGAAAATATTCCCTTGCTTTCTGAACTTTGAAACTAAATCTTAATAATTATCAAGTAGATTGGTATTAGTCATACGGATGACCATGGACAAATATTTTTTGCTCAGGCTTAAGGATTAACCGTGAGGGGCCTCCCCACTCAAGGGAGGAATCTCCACACATATTCCCACAAGTCTTCCCTGCTGGAAGATGGGACTATGCCTTCATAGCACAAAGTGATTGACTGTCAGTCATACGTTGCTAGGCTAGTCACTGACATGCCAGCTTTATTTTTAAATAAGATGTTGTCACTTGTTTTTCTACTTCTGTAAACATCTGTCTTTCACATCCTTGTCCGTGGCAGTCTTTGTCAGGAAACATCCATCTTCCACATCCCTATGATAAGTTTAACTTAGGATTGTTGGTCAGGCTGATCTCAGCATCCTTCAACACTAAAAACAGTGCTTTTACTGGAAATGAACTCCATTGAAATGGAGTTCAGGACCTTGAAAGGAGGAAAGAAGACAAAAGCTGTCATGGACTTCAAAAGGCTTCAGCATGTTCAGGGATCTACTTGGGTGAATCCACTTGATATGATCCTGGAAAGAGAACAGGTCTAGAAAGACTGTTCTTGGTTGGTTGTTTTTTTTGTATCTCCCAAGGAATTCACTTTCTACAAGCTCAAGAATGGCCCATTCTGTTGTGCAGGAGAACCTGCAAGGATGGCAGGAGGGTTTGCATGGATGTGCAAGGAGAGCTGAAACTGAACTCAAGCATGAAAAGGAAGCATACAAGAGGTGGACATAAGAACAGGTGACTCAGAAGGAACTATCCAAGTCTGCAAGGATGAGTTCGGAAAATCAAGTCAATCTGGTCAAGGGATGTGAAAGGCAATAAGAAGTGCTTCCACAATAGAAAATGTGCACCTGCCCTGAATGTGACTGGGACCTGGTAAAAAACAATGCTGCAGTGGGCCATCATGAAAGGTATTGCAAAGGTGGGTGATTTCAAGTAGAACTTAAGCAGGATTTAATGCTAAGTTTTGGTCACAGAGATGCACGTGTTAGCATGAGGGTTCACTGAACCTCAGCATACAACGTGTGCTGCCACTACCTCTGCAGTCTGTGTGTGCTATTTGTAAGGGCTTGTTCCCACAGGAATGTGGGAAAGTGTAATCCTTTCAGCAGATCTCGGTGTGTGCCCTTCTAGAACATTAGGTATTGTACAGTAAGGGATGGATTTGTTTTACTTGGAAGAGTACTGTAAAGATATGAGGAACAATGAGGCTATTGAGCCTCGCCACAGAACTCTGTACAGCAGTGGCTCCACCAGAGAGGACTGTCCTGGGCTGCTGCATTGCATGCTTCCCAGCATTGCAGACATGTAAGACTAACTTTTAAAACCACCTTTTTCTCTTAAGCATGTTGTGCTTTGTTTTTCCTTTTGAGATCCAACAGAACCAGAACTTCACATTACAAAGCAGACATGGAAAGATTTAGGTTCTCAATGCCTTATTTGCCTTAGTCTGCATAACACAGTTTGGGTTGAAAGGGATCTTTAAAGGTCACCTAGTGCGACATCCGTGCAATGAGCAGGCACATGTTTAACTAGATCAGGTTTCCATTGACTTTGATCAGATTTCTATCCAGCCCAGTATGGACTGGATAATTGTATAGTGAGGTAGACTGGAAACAGCTTCAACTTCTGAGTTCAAAGGACCAGCAGCACAAAGACAAGCTGGAAACCAGTCCCTTGCGTCAATACTGAGGTCGTATCACTCAACATCTTCCTAAACGACCTTGACAATGTGACACACAAAGTGCATGCTCACAAATTGGTAGATTATTCAAAACTGGGAATAGTGATTGATGTTACTGATTGTTCCCAAAAATGGGTAAAAATAATTTAAAAAAACCTTAACACCAATGTAGCATTAAGAAGCAGGTATTCTTTATTTAATGCTGGATGCACGAGCAGATATCTCCTCTGAAATATTGTGCATGCTGAATAAAGAAAAGCTTCTGTTTAAATACTGTATTTTACATGCATATTCATTGATTTTTCCAGAATAAACATACATATGATAATCATTTCCCTGAAATCATTAACACATTTTCCCACCCATTTATGCACATATTCTTCTGTCCTGGGGGTCTCTTAGGTGGTCCTTGGTGGTTGACCCCAAAGTGATACCTGACTGCCCAGTAAACTGGTAGAAGTTGGCACATGGGCTGGTCGCTTTCCAGTTCTTCTTGCAGAATGGAAATTGTGCAGTTCCACAGGCCAGTGTTTTTTGAAGAATAAGCATTGTGTTAGCCCACAAGGCACAGATGATTTTTCATCCGGCAACCTCATGATGTCCCTCTGAATAGGGACAACTGATAGGTTGGAGAAATCAGCAGATAGGAACCTAATGAAGCTCAGTCAAGGCAAGTGCTCTTCTGCACCTATGGAGGAAAAACCCCATATACCAGCACAAGCTGAGGCCTCACTCTTTGCAGAGAGTCTATGTTCAAGCACTTCCTGAGCCACTCTTTATAGCCTGGTGCTTTATCTGTACAGTTTCTCCACATGTTCAGGCTGATGTGGCTGAAGTCCTTCCTGCAGCTGCCTGCAGTCAAATCAGTTTAAGAGCAGCATGTGTCTGTTCCTTGGGATAATCTGATGCCAGTCTGAGATACAGCATAGGTATGTGAAGTTTGGCAGTTCATGACTTGCTTCAGAAGCAATGCCTGAGGTTAGACAGGTAAAGTCACTGGGCTAGTAATTATTTAATTACTTCCAGCTGAGAAGCTGAGGAACAGTAAACCTACACTAGACAAATTACTACCCACTTCCAGACTCACTGATGGAGAAAGTGGTGAACTGAATCTCGTGAAAAATAGGAGAAGAATTGGTTGCTCATCAGCCAGGCCTGTGTGCTGTTTAGGTTTGTCACTCAGGCACACAGAATATGTCAGTACCACACAGTTTGCTACAGATTTATCATGTCTCCTGACACCAGGAAAGGGATCCCCAGGGAGGCCTGCTGATGAAACCAGGAGCTTGTCATTAACAGATGTGAATTAAAAGTATTGACATGACTATAACTTAACAAAATAAAGACACTGATTTCAGTATAACAGAATAGCTAAAAATGGGATGAAAACTTCGGTAAGTAAAACTGGTAAAACAGGAAGACAAGCAGCTGGATGTAATATATACATATACCCTTGTGCAGGTAAGATATAAGGAAGACAAGCTGGTTTTGCATCAACAATAGGTTAAAAATAAAGGAATGCATACCTAACCGTTTGCTTACTGAGTACTAACCAAAAAAGGAAAGAGGGAAATATAGTAAAAATGCTGTATAAACCCACTGAAATCTATATGGAACAGAAATGCTTCTAGAGAAGCATTTCATAGAGCACAGGCTCTAATGCTTTCTCTCAGCTGGCTTAATAAATGTGTTTTTAACAGACAAAAATTGTTTGCTTGTTGACCTTTGTTTCAATAACTGGCTCATGATGACTGAATAGGATTGCAAGGATAAATATTTAATTATGTGCATGAGGTGTCACAGCCAAATTGGTCACTCACAAGCAAATTTTTTTTAGGGAGTTTTACAGCTTTACACCATAATGGTACGAATTGAATCATCCAATTACCTACTAATGGATATTTCTAATTATCCAATCACAAAGTATATTTTGTAGGCCTTGCAGCATCATCATGCACCCTTGTGGTTTATTTGTTAATCCAGATGTTTCAGCTGTTGGTTTAACAAAGTGATCAGGTGTTACAATCTGCTATGTAGCAGTTGGCTTTGGCTATTGTCTCAAGGGATTAAATTAGAAATATAGCTAGTAAGATGAAGGCCATATATTTTGATTAAGGGTTTAACAAAGAGATTAGGAAAAGATTAATTGTTACCAGGTGGGGATAATTGAAGCAAAGACAATGTATCATGTATTTGACTTAGTTATGTTCTTAGAAATTACAGGAAATATATGAAGTATTGTAGAACGGTAGGAACCATAAATACACCTGGCTTCTAAGAATAATTGGGCCCAGGAGAGGGAGTCTGGACTGTGATCAAGGGGTCAAGAAGTCCTGGAAACCAGATAAAGGTGAAGAGTTTACCACGAGGAAGACCTCTTACTTCATCTTCAGAAGCCCACTGACCCATTTCAAAGCCCACTGACCCAATTAGAGATGACTGCACAGCCATAATGAACATTCAGCTTATTATAATACAAAGTGGGAACAGGTGATGCATATGTGTAGGTGTCTCAGATGTCTTTATGAACATGCAGAACTTTTGTGGATATATGGAGAAGCTGCAGTTTTGGAAATTCACACATGCCTTTGGAGGATTACCTTCCACATGCCCAGCGTGCCACTTTTCAACTTTAATTAGTTGAAGAGTCGTCTGTCCGTGCATCAAAAGGACAGGTGTCTGCCAAGGAAGGCAGGAGCCCCTCTTGACATGGAGGATGTAAACCACTTTCCTCTGAATTATTATAATTTTGAAATTAAGGGGGCTTTTAGGCAAAGATATGGGAGAAGGAATAATAGCTCTTTATTAGGAAAAAAAAATTCAGCAATACAAAACAACTGACTGACGGAGTCAGAATAAGACCTGACACCCTGTCGGTCAGGGTGCTGGTAGCAGTCCCATTAAATGATGGCTGCAGTCCTCCTAGAGTCACAGATGTGGTTCAGCTGAAGGAGTGATTCTGTAGAAGGGTGTAGTTTTCCTCTGAAGGTCTAGTGGTGGTGTGATAAATAGATATGATTGGTGCTAACTATAGCAATATTTTAGAAAATTATTGTTATAAAGTAATAAAGAAAATTAGTGTCACAAATTAGATGGGCCCCTTCGCAGATGTTCATGTGAAAATAAGATACAGCATGTAGTTTTGAGATAAGCAAGATCCCAAAACAGAATCGGCCTCGGGAAAAACAAAGAATCAGCATTGAGATGTACAAAATTGAGACGATTCCAGGTATGAAATCTAAGTTGTAGTTTTATCTATGCAATATAAGGTTTATTTTTGGAACATAATGCTGACTTACATCACACAAAGCTTGGTGAGCATAACCTGTAAGGTTATTCAAAGGACAATGAGGAAGACTATGAAAAAGACCACTAAAACGCCAAGAGACCCCCTAGCAACAAGTGGAGCATGCGCTATGCAGTATAGTCACGTAGATTTTAAGAATCGAAAATAGGAGGAGATTTACGGAAAGTATTGATGAATATGTATTAGCATACAATATTTAAATCTAGTTTGGATCACTTTTGTTTTTTATGTGAGGCAGGGTGAAGCCCTCCCTGTACCCCGGTTGGTTTTGCTTATGCTTTATTAAGAACCTTAATCGTACTTAATTAATCACTGCCAAATTTTTTTGTATTGTATTCATTTATATAAAATCACTGCTAAATTCAATGTTGGTGTTTATTAAATTAGACATATAGAACTTCATTCATAACAGTGAGGTAGATGGGCCTGGTCTTTCTCTGGGAATCCAGTGGGAAAAGGCTGCCTGTGGTGCTCTAAATCTCAGATTATATCCAGGTAGGAATGCTTGGCTCCTCTCCCTGGGTGGAGCATCTCCCAATGGGATGATGTGATTTTATCAGTCATGCAGTGAGGCTCAGTGGCCCATTAACAGACAACATTTCCTGGAGGGAGGATTGGTTGTGGAAGAGATAAAGAAAACTGCCCCACCTGGTTTTAACAGGTGTCCCAACTAACAGAAGATAACTGCCCCACCTCTAACAGATGGCAACAGAATACACCCCCCTAGCCACATCTTGCATTTGCAACCTAAGACAAGGCAGAAATGTAAAAAGGAGAAAAAAAAATCAAAAACAAAGACAAAATTAACTGCAGGACTTAAGAGGTGGCAGACAGCAGGCTCCTATCGCGGCAGATGAATGGCGGTAATCAGAAAGCCGCTGCTGCGGAACGCCTCCACTGATGGCAGCAAGGAGGGAAAAGGCCCTTAAATCCACTGTGGCCCTTGCCTGAAGGCTCCCAGCACTTCCAGGCTAGGGAGAACACTTCCTCCTAACTATTAAGCTCTGGAAGTGGGGAGTGAGAGCCCCGTTTTGGCGGCTGCGGGGTGTTTCAGCGTTCCGGGCCGCTCCAGGAGCGCTCCCGGAGCAGCCCCGAGGCGGGCGGGCAGCGGGACTACATCTCCCGTCATTCCTCCGGGCGCCGCCGCCATCTCGGCACCGAGCGCCGGGCCGGGCCGGCGGCCCCGCATTCCCTGCTCCCCGCTGTGTTCCTCGGGCCCCGCCGCATTCCCCGCTCCCTGCCATGAGCTGGGACGGCGCCGGCGAGGAAATCCGGCTCCTCCTGGACCTGTGAGTGCCGCCCCGACACGCTCCCGCCTGCCCGCCCTGCGAGGGGGTCAGGGAGGGGGCCAGGGCTCGGCAGGCCTGTGGCGGAGCGGGTGCAGCGAGTGTGGGTGCTGGCGGGGCTCGGCGGCGTTCAGGAGCTGCGGGAGAGGTGCCCGGGTTTGTCAGAGGTGCCCCTCTGGGAGGAGTTACAGGGCAGGTGACGAGTGACAGGGGTGACGAGGTTTGGCAGGGAGGTGACGGGATGATCCTTGCCCGATCCGGGTGTGGAGGGACGGCTGAGGATCCCTGGCTTCACCTGGCCCCAGAGAATCCGGTGAATGGTGTTTTGCTCTGAGTTTTTCTCCGTGTTGATACAGAAATTGGCTAGAAAACAAATTTTCTAACACAATTGAAGTATTTAGAAAGCAGGCATTCTTTATTGCATAGCTGGACACATCTGGAGGATTTTTCCTCTTAAGCGAGTATTTCGTGACACTTTACAAGATGTTTATTCCGTAGTGCTCATCCTTTATTCTTTAAAGCGTACTTCCTGGCTAATACGTAAATTCCACTTTCCTAGAACTGCTTTGCATGCATCCGCGTCTTACTGGAAGCCCTTTTGTGGTCCTAGAGGGTCCTCTGAAGGGGTCTCTGGTGGTCACCGAGTGTCCCCAGTGTTGCAAAGTGTGACTTTGCCTTGAACTAGGGCATGCGCTGTTGCTCCTTGTTACATAACGTGGACACAAAAGCCACTATATTCCTCATTGTCTGTTTATCCAGTGGTTCCAGCTACGTTTAAGCATCCTGTGTGTCTACTTTTTTATTCTTTTATCTAACTTGCTTGTTAGTCTTCAAGATCTGTCTCACAACTCCCAAGGGGAACTGAAAATTTCTGTTCTCTGCATTATCTGTCAATGTCAAATTCCTTTGTGTTCTGGAGGAAGTTAGAAACAGCACAGGAATAAAATATTTCATTTAAAAGATAAAAGAAAAATAGCTAGCAAAGACTACAGTTAGATTGTTATTTGTACCTTAAAGCCCTGAAGATGATTATAGTTGCCATGGTGTAGCCAGTAAGTGTTTCCTATAAAGTAGAATTACTGTGAAACCCTTTAGAATTTAAATTATTAACTGTTTAAGCTGCCGATCCGTATTGTATTATGAGAATATTAAACAGCTTTTTGAAAAGAACATGATTAATTTTAATAACCATTCAAGCTAAACTTAATATGCCATTGTAAGAGACAGTTGGCATAGCTCACATTGATTTCCATGTATCTGCATTGGGTTTGGAGTATTTTCTAAGAACCTAAGTAGTTGGTTTAGATTTAGAGGCCCCTTTTGCTGCATTACTGAGACAAGCCCCTACTTTCTGCTCACCTTGTTGCACAGATCCTGCCTGTGAGCAGGTTCACATTTGTCATCTTCAGAGATTATTATAAAGTGTGTTTATTATCTTTGATAAGTTTTTTTTTTAAGAGGTAAACAACTATTCTTAATTTCTGCAGTGAAGCAGAGGAATGTTGTATATAGATAAGCTGTTTAATGTCAAAACCAAGAATGTGGATGGTGTATCTTATATGTACTGAGAAGAGCTTGGTACAGGCTTCTCTGTTTGTCAGTCAGCCAAGTTCATCCAGCAGTCACTGAGGTTCTGTGAACCATGGAATTCTTGCACATCTCTGCAGGAAAGAGTTAAAGGTGATGCTGGTGTGTGCTTGGGTATATAAGGCTGTCTGAAGGCAAGGCCTGGGTTCAACTGCCCAGGTTCTGCTTGAAATGTCTCCTCCATAAAGTGTCCTCTGCAGAGGTGCTCTTCCTACACTGTATGAACTTCAGTGGTTTTTTTTAGTGTGCTTCCATGCTGGAAATCTTGCTTCTTTCCTGCCTGAAGTGTGTGCTATTCTTCAGATTATAAAGCATTAATATGTTGACTTCTTAAAAGTTCTTATTTGGTGTGAGTTTAATTTCCTGCAGTTCGGTGGCATTCTGATGCCAGACAAAGTTTTGTTGCAAAACCAGTTGCTTGAAGGGACTCCAGAGCTGTGGTTATATGCTGAATTTAATTTGGCATTTCTCCAGGCTGCTGCTGCCCTCTGCACTCAGCCTGCACTTGTCCTGGCAGTATTTCTGTGTCCTCAGAGTTTTAGTCAAGGGGATTTTCATTCAGATCAGATGCTGAACAGCTCACACTGCAACTGCAAATTTCAGAGACAGCTTGAGGAAGGCACAGAAAAAAATGATTGAGGGGCTGATTTTTGCCTTCAGCTGCTTGTTTAACAGAATGATCAGCTTGACCCCAAAGGGCAACAGCTGAATCAGTGGTAACATGTAACAGCTAAAACTGATAAGGTCTGAGAGGACCATAGCTGGATGCAGAAGATGACAATTTATGGCTTGATTATTCTAGTTCTACTATGTAATGCCTCTTTTTGACTGTACTGTTAACTTTCCTTTATTTCAGATGCCTTCAGTGTTTGACAAAGAACCTTTCCAGATACTCTGCCGATATTAAGTCATTACCACCCAATATAAAGGATAAACTGATTAAATTAATGAGTAGGCAAGGGCAAATAACTGATGCAAATATCAGTGAGGTAAGAATCCATTCAAAGCTGTACTGTTTCAGGAGAGGAAAGTAGCCTCTCTTGCACACCAGTCTGTTCCTGGGTGTAGTGTGTTTCAAGATGCTCATGCATAATTTTTTATATATGTATTACATAAAGGATTTTAGCAGCTTGTTAAAATTCTGTTGGTAGAATTCTATTGACATTAAGCACACAATCTCCATATAATTTATTTAAATTTTGGTTCCTTGAAATATAACGATGGCAGAGCTAGAAATCGATAGTTCAAGTTCTCCCAGCCCTTTTGCACAGTGATGTGTGTCAGTGTTTTAGTATGGCACCAGTTAATGACATTTCCTTAGTTGTAAATTCAGCTAAAATCTGCTTTGCTATCTGTTTACTGTTATCTTGTTCAGCCTCAGAGGGAGGTGTGAGAATTGAAGGAAGCTAAGGGTTGGCCTTGGTGAAACAGAAAATGAATGACTCCCTGTGCATTCCTGCTTTGACCTGTAACTCAAGAGACAAATACTATCAGTTTCTCAGAGCCATGATAGTGGAGCCAAGACTAGAGGCAGAAGCACTGTGGAAAACTTAAAACAATTTAGCTTTAGATAAAATTATTTGTGCTTACACAAAGTAAGTCTTTGAGTAAAAATCAAATTCTTATTAATTTATCTTTTTTTGGAAAAAATTGACAAAATCTGGTTTAGGCTAGCTTTTCAGTAAGGAATAATTTCAAAATATCTTAAGAGATGATATAATTAAAGCCATGTGATTGTGCGTGTATGAATGCACAAAATCCATTAGGGTATTTTTAGTCTGGAAATAAACTAGAGACCTTAATTTACAGACTTTTCTGCTGTCTCTGTATTTGTCTTCATTCAGCAGTTGATCAGTGCCTTCTCTTGGGGCCTGTTTTCCACATGACTCTGGGAAATTCTGCTCTGGTTCTTTTGTCATGTGTTTTTCCTTTCTCTGTTCCTGCAATTTCCTGCAATTCTATCCTTACTTGTCATAATTTTCCTTGGGCATATTATACCTTAGCTTTCTTTGCTAGCAGTTTCCCATTTGTTTTTATACATGTCCTTCAAGTCTTTTCTCTGTTTTTCAGGGGTTTTTTAAGACTTTTGGTTGAAGTTAAATTTCAGTTGTAATTCTGTTAATCTGAACTTTTATGTAAATTTCTATTTAATCTCTTACGTCCCTGTTCTTGTCCAAATTTGTGTAACCATGCATTTTTTGACCATGCAGTTTTCCCCCCTTACTCTGCTTTTTGCTTGGAGCAGCCATCCACATGCATGCCAAACTCCTTATTCTAAATCCCTTTTACCATAAAGTTTTACAAAGCCGTTCAGCGTGTGTCCACAGAATATAAGCCTGTATTTTTAAATGTCTTTTTTTGTGTGCTGCATCCAGACAACCTTTTATCTATCTAAAAATCTTATATATTTGCAAAACAGCCAGTTTTCCTTGTAGTGGCTTTATTGTACCTTGTTAGAGTGAATAGCAGGAGGAATAGGCCTTTAACAACCCTGTCAGCTGTGCTGTTATCTTTGCTAGTTTATGGAAATTTATGTTTCTATCCCTGGGAGTTAAGGAAGGGAGTGACAAGCTGAAGGGAGTATATGGCTATTGTTACTAAAATCTGGGGCCTTCCACTGCTTTGGGTCTAACTTTGATAAATGTTCTCTTGGGAAAGATTTCACAAAAATTCCAGTCTGGGTCTTGTGGGAGTGAGAGATCCCATTTAATGAGGATTTGGTGCCTCTTCATGGTATGGTAACGAGAGTGCTTGTTTATGAGTGAAAGTGTGTGTGTGGGTGAGAAAATACTTTGGGGGAAAATTTCATCCAAATATCACTCTTGTCTGTTACGCAGGTTGAAGTTTTGATCACAGTCAGTATTTTTTTTTTGCACTGCAGATTTCTGCCCCCAAAGTTGTGCTGGCGAATGTGAGGGCATTGTCCTGGGTACACATGCAGCAAGTGAACCACCAAGATTGTATTTCCATTGTTTAAGCAGCAGTATTAATGTGCTCCTACTCTATATGTCAGAGAAACAGTTCATGCTGTAGGAGCTGAACTGTTGCACAAATAGACCAGATTTTCTTTAGGTTTTAGTTCCTAGGACTAACCCTCTATTGCAAGCTTCTGTGTGATGTCTAATATTACAAGTATTTTATATAAAAATGCACATGTTTGATGGCATAGCAGAGTTTGACTGAAATGGTGGGTTTTCATTACAGGTGTTGCACCCTGCTGTGGAGTCTCTGGACCTCCGAGACTGTGATATTTCAGATATTGCATTATTGCAGCTTTATAACTGCAAGCAGCTGAAAAAAATCAACTTAAATTCTTGCAAGGAGAACAGATTTGGAATTACTTCAGAAGGTGTGTTATCTGTGCACAGATAACTAGGATCTTATTTCTGGCTTATTTTTCTTGTTAGATTGGAATAAAATGCAAAGAAAATATCTAGGGTAAATATTGCTTTTAAAAAATCCCCCATGCCACCCCAGTACTAATTAAAAGTCTCTCCAGTAGTGTAAATTTCAGGCCTAGAGCACTAATTATCTTAGGAGAGAGCTATCAGGTTACTCTCCTGCTAGATTTCTGATAAAACCATGCTATGCTCAACATGTTTTCCACTTTATCTTAATTATTCCTTCCTCAAAACTTGTTCCACAGCCTTTGGACTCAGCATGATGGTTATGTTAAAGAATGAATAACTCTTCCAAGCGTTGTTTCTTTGGCAGGACTCATAGCACTGGCCTTATCCTGTCCCTACCTGCGTGAAGCATCTTTCAAAAGGTGCTGTGATATAACTGACAGTGGCGTTCTGGCTCTTGCACTCAACTGCCAGTTCCTACAAATAGTGAACCTGGGTGGCTGCTCAGGCATCATGGATGCATCTCTGCAGGCACTTGGAGAAAACTGCAAATTTCTGCACAGTGTGGACTTCTCATCTACTCAGGTAGCTACGGTGGCAATTGGCCAATTGACTTTGGTTTGTTTCTTTTTCAAGATTGTCATGATAAAGTTCAGAGGGGATCGTTTTAGCTCTACTCTTGACAAGGTTTAGGACCATAGTTGATTTCTAATTTCTGCCTCTTAAGGAAAAGGAAAGGTATATTTTGCTTATTGGTGACTGGAAAAATACACATTTTGGTACTAGGGCATGTATGGTGAACCAAAGATAAACTTTTGTTAGAATCTACCTAGGGTTTGGCGCTTTTTTTGTGTATTTATTTAGTATTTAGTGCAATAATTTTCTTGAAGCTGTAAAGTAATCCAAAATATTCCATTTAAAGAAAGTAGAATCTTGGACAGATTATTGCCTGCTTTCAGTTAGGACAAACTGATGTGGGTAATAATCTAGAATGTCAAACAATATAAGCCCCTTGTAGAAGTAAACACTTCATAATCAAATGATATTTTAGGAGTGATTGTGCTTGTCAGAGTTACATTAGAGAGTCAACACTGAAAGAATGACATTTTAAATGTCAGAAATGGCAGGGAAGAGGATTTAACAACAGTATTTAGCATGAGAAGGGGGAGATGAGCTACAAAAGCAATCCTGTAACATATTTCATAATTACACTGAGATAATGAAGTGAGGGAAAGGTTTTTTGCAGTAAGTGTAGCGTTCAGTTGACGCTGATGGTGAGTAATTATGTTGAATGTGAGTCCAGTACTGAGAATTCACAATAAAATGTCAGTTCTGGAAATCATGTAGGAGGTTCTTATTTTAGATGCTATTCTTCTTTTGATTTTTCCAGAAGTAGTGTATCAAAAGAGTCTTAATATTTCATTTGGTAATTTTTATTTATTGCCATTTAACTCTTATTTCTCCAGACTTACTTCATTGTTTTTTTATTTTCTTGCCTCTCTTTTCTTATAGAAAATAGCTTTTTCCCTGTGTATATTTTAAATGAGGTAAAAGCTTCTTCAGTAACTACATGTTTACACTTTTTTTTTTAACTTTTCTGCTATGAATACTTTTTTCCCCAGCTCAAATTGGTCTAGGTAGAGCAGAAATGCTTTTTAAACCTATAAATTAAAATTGCTATGCTCTGACCATATTAGTGTACCCACTGGTAAATGAGAGAAGGAAGCTGCAGAAAGAGCAGTTACACAGTTGGAAACATCCTTGCAGAAAGCCAGGCTGGATCAGGTCGCAGGAATATGAAACAGTATTTAATAGAATGAAAAAACCCACCTTGGATAATTTTCTCTACTAGTTTAGCTGGGAAGAAAATACTGTAGTGTTAAGTGTATTCACTGACTGCAGGGAGTGAATAAATTAATATGATTTTTGCATCCAAATAGCTGTGTTTGAAAAAATTGAGCTTTTATCCATTGTGGTTTTTTCTTCAGGTAACAGACGATGGCGTTGTAGCACTAGTGAGTGGAACATGTTCAAAGAATTTAAAGGTAACTGACTTAACCTAATAACAAAGAAAATACCAGCATTTTTAAATTTATAATTACTATTATCAGCAGCATTACTTCTGAGGGAGGGTTTTTAATTACTGACTTCCATTTCTGTCCTCTTTCAAGATCCTTTCCAAGGATCTTGAAAGATCTTTGGAAAGGATCTTGAAAGAGGACAGATCTTTATAAATTGGAAAGACTTTCTGATAGGACAGGTTTTTTTTTGCTTTTATCCTACGATCTCCAAAGTATATTTTACCAAATCCTAATTTAACTAGATTTTATGGTCTTTTTTTCTGCATTTCTTCTTATATTTATTTATAGGTAAGGCAATTTACAGGAGGGGAAGAAAATTGGTAATAACCTGTTTCTTTATTCTGCTTTTTATCTTTCCCTAGCATGTACAAGAGGCAGTAGTCGTACAGCTGCAGAGAAATGAAGAAAAGAGCAGTCTAGTCTATTAGTCTAATCTTGAAGAAGTTCTTTAATTTCTTTTAGGAACCACGTAGATAAATAGAAATACCAGAAGCTTAAGCAGAGGCTATTTTGGGAAATTTTGGGAAACACCAGAATTTAGTTTGGGTTCTGTTCTCCTGGACAACCAATTGGTAGGAGAATGTCATAGGCAAAGTGATGGGACTCAAACACCATAGAATCCCATTGAAGAGTTTACTCAGGTGTCTTGGATGGTATATGTGTGTGTTGGGAAAACTCAGCTTTATGTTTTTAGTTTGGACTCTTTACAGAAAAGCTGTCTTGTTTTTCCTTAGGGTATTTTCCTGCTCTGTACAGGACCACGCATGAGGTCAATGCACAGAGGTCATAATTCCTTCTGGCTGGGGATCTCGGAAATGGGTTGGGCAAAGGAAAACTTTGCCTCTAAAACTCTGGATGCTCTGGCAGGCTGTTGTCATTCCTGTTTTCCTAACAGGAGATCCACATGGAGCGCTGTGTGAATCTGACAGACATTGCTGTGGAAGCCGTCCTTACTTGTTGTCCCAAGATACACATTTTTCTGTTCCATGGATGCCCACTGATAACAGGTAGGTCTAATCACAAGAAAATAATTACTTGCTGTTCATACCTTCTTGCTTTCTTACTGTGCTCCATAAGTAATCTCAAAAAAATAATAACTTACTGGATAAAATAATCATTGTACAATGAGATTTTCAAAGCAAGGTGAGAGTTTTGCTTTGAAATTTGGCAGCAGCCTTCAGAGAGGGGATTTCTTTTTGCTTGTTTGGAAATCTTTTTTTTTTCCTCTTCAGCATGCTGATGAAGACCCAAAGACTTCAGAAAAATATTAGCATCTTAAATCCCTATTATATTCCAAAAGTGTGGAACAGCATTCATTCAAGAAATAGTGGAATGGAGTAGGACAGCCTATGGGTGTTTTAACTTCTGTTGGTTGGTGATGCTTTACAGTTAGGTGATGGAGAAAGAACCAAGAGGGTTTGGATTACTACAGATGTTATCTCAAGTGTGATATTGTGATAGCAAAAGAAGCATACATTCAGATACAGAATTATTTTACTGTGTTGTGTACCTATTCCAAACACCACCTCTACATTCTGAATGAATAACAAGAAATTCCTTTCTTCTTTTTCAGATCGTTCCCGAGATGCTTTAGAGCAACTCATCATATCAAACAAAATCAAGCAACTAACATGGACTGTTTACTGATTATTTCTCCTGTACATGTGAGTGTCAAGTTTACAGGTGGGAGAGCTCCTTCAGCAAACAAGCACCTCGGAGATCTAGCTGGTGACTTTAGTGCCACCGGGTTGCATCCCTCCTGCTTCCCACTGGAGGTCTCCGTTGCCATTCCAGTCCTTGCCTGTGAGCCTGGGCTTCCCCGTTGTCTCTCCTTGGAGCCCTGTCTGTCTTTGCATTGATCATACTTCATTCAGAGGAAAGTTAAACTATAATTAATATTATAGGGCCATTGCTCTGGCTTCCCAAAGTGCTGGGATTTGGCTGCTACTTAGTATCCTTTAGCAATTTAGCTAATTGTAGAAACCCAGTTTAGCTAAGTCTGTGTTCTGAGATTGTATTCTGGGGTGGTAGTTGCAATTAAAAGTACTGAGCCCAAATGTAACATGGACACACAGAAGTGTCTATGAAGTTGGGAGTTGAATCTAACAAAAACCAACAGACAGAACTGGTGAATGGAGATGGTATTAACAGCAATACAAATGTACTTTCAGTAGTAACAAAGAATCTCCTTTCACCATGTACTTTTGCTAGGTCTGGAATAAAAAACGTAGGGACTTTTCTTCTGATGTTACTGATGCTGCAGGTTTCTGTTCTTTTTTACCATCAAATACTTGTTGGATTTTTACACATCCAAAAGTACAGCCTGTGAATGTGTAAACATAAACTTGCTTTGGAATTGTTATGGCGACTTCACAAATTTCAGAGTAGTAGCTGTGATGAAGAAAAGGATTTTATAGATGGGCAAATATTTTATTTGCTCTGGGTTTTGCCTGTGTGTCTAGGTGAAAATCCTTTTAGGGAACAAAACACTGGTACTCATAAGTATCTGTGAGTGAAATAGGACCAAATGTCACGTCTGAGCATATGAATCTCAGGATGGTAGAGTATGTGTTCTGCTGTATGCAGTTCATTACATACCCAGTGGCTCCCAGAAGCTGAAAATATCAATAAATTTATTGTTCAGTTATAGTAATATTAAAAAATAATTTTTTAACTGTAGAGTGAGTTTATTGCATGACAGAGCAGTGCTCTTGTCACAATTACAAGTCATGTTCCTTGGCTTTCTTGAACTAGCATAACCTCTAGTGAGAATTCTATTATTTCTGCATTAGGCTCCTGAATGCCAGCCATTTTAGCTTTATAAGGGCATGGAGCACACTGGGTTCATCCTCTGGATCTGGAAGTAGAAGGGTTTAGCTACAGTGGTCTAACACAGATTTGATGACATCTGGAAACCTAAAGAGTTTAGGCAACCATAAGGAATATGTTTACCTTACCATTTAACTCTTGCCATAGCCACACTTAAGTGTTGCAGAAATAAACCAGTCTTACATTAATCTGTTTAAAGTTCAGGTCCAATTGCATGGAAGGTATTTTTTGCTGCCAATATTAAAAGATATTATGATGTCTGACAATAATCTTTGGTCTTCTGTTGATTATATAGTTTATGGAAGTGCACATCTGTTTAGAAAAGTTGTTCAGGTGTAAGTAAAAGTGTATTTTTCCAAGACCAGCACCTAAATCCCTTACTTTTGTTGCATGGTTTAGCCTAGTGATGAATGTTCCTGTGATCCCTGTGTTGGTGTCACTGCACCAATACAAACCATTGATGGAAGGAGTTGATTTAGCCACAAGCATCTGACAGCTGTCACTGCAGCAAATTCTTGCACCAGATAGAGGCCTAATAACATAATCTACCAGTTTTTTTTGGTTGGTTGGTTGGTTTTTTTTTCCTGAGGAGTAGTTTCTTGTTATTCCCTGTGGAATCCCTGGGATCAATCAGGGCCCATCATTCCTTTGAACTCTTGGACAATAAATCTGTGTTGCACTATTTTTGATATTGAATGGTATAGCTGTTTAGGCAGCTCTGTGAAACAATGCTACTGCTAACCTCAGTGGCAAAGTTGTCCTTTTTCTCCTTGCTAATATAACCTTGGATTTGTCATGTTGAAGGCAAATGCAGCTTATCCTGTGTCCTTAAGTGTACCTGTAGATTTTACTATCTTCCCCTACAGCCTCTTCTCGATGTGTAACTTAGTGGTACATCCTCACCTGGTGCTTAAAAAGCTGTACAACACTGCAATGAGATAACACTGTAATTTTAAGTTTGAAAGTTTAATGTAAGTTACTTTAAATCCTTCACTGTTAGAGCTTGAGTCTGCCCTTATGTGTTTAGTATTTGCATAACTCTACTGGCATGTTTTTTGGTTCACAGTAATTTTCAACAAATGTTTACAGGCACTGGGTGAAGTGGGAGAAGAACCTCATGGATGCGCTTACCACTTTGTATTCTCTACTGTTTGGACATTGTTATTGTTGTGAGCCTTGCAGAATATACACATATTGTTCTGAAGATTAAAGTTTAGAAGTTGGCTGTTTGGATAGTTCTGAAACCTTGCTGGATTATAGAAGCATGTACGTCTGACTTTGCTCCTAAACCTCCTACTTCATGAATACCATGGTTTTCTGAGTGAGTACCAGACACTTTTTCACATTTGTAAGATTTGACCACAGCACCTGACCTGGCAGTGGGAGAGTTGTAGGTGCACCATGTTCTATGGTGCAGTTATTAGCTCCCCATCACTGCCTGTTCAATAATTGACTGCTAAAGTTGAAACTTCTGTAAGACTGCTCTGAAAACATTGGTTTCTTCTTCAAATAGCTACAGCATCTTAACTCATGATCAGATGGGTTTTTTAACCATGTTTGGCAGATGAAACTGAGAATGATTCTGGAGTTTGTCCAGCATCTCCTCAAGAGAAGAGCAAAATAATTATATCAGACTTTTATTCCCTCTTTTTATTTAGTTACCCTCTGTTAGTCACAGAAGTAAAGATTTCTTCATCCCTCAGCAGCTTCCCAAGGTGATAGATTGCCTGGTTTACCCTTGCAGAGGGTAATGTAGGGAATGTAGATCATTTGACCCTACTCTCAAGGGGATGAAGTCACCCTATAGCTGGTATTATTTATTCACTTTCTATTTATTAAAGCTTTTACACTGGCTGGCAGTCAAGAAATAGAGTTTAGATTTGGGTGCAACTCCTACATAATCACTCTGTCAGTTTCAAGGAAGAGGAAATTTTTATTATAGGGGGTAAGGAAGAGATTCAAATTAGTTACTTTGACATTCAGAAGAGATACCCAGAAAGAGCAAGGCACTTCAAGTTGAGCATATTATGAGCCAATACTCTAGAGGAGAATTTTATGGAGGACAGCAATCATTTTCTATATTTAGAAATCTTCTATAAATAAGCTGCAAAAGCCTGTGGAAACTGCAGTAGTCCCTCAGCCACAGCCCTGTCCCCACAGCAGCAGTATGCTGGACATCCAAAACATTTCACAGTAATGTCAGCAAGACACAAATATATATGGGACACATCAAGCATGCAACTCCTACATGTAAGTTGTCTGTAGGCCTGCACTTGAGTACAGGCTCCTTTGAACACAGTTTGCATGTAGCTTTTACCTCAAATTGAGCAAAAGCCTCAGTGAGCATGATTGAAATCAGTCCAGTGAAGGTACAGTAAGCTGCTTTACTTTATCAGATAATGTTCCCTGTTTAATTCCCATTTTCATTTTATATACCTGCAAAAAGCCAACCAAGTGAGACAAAATCCCACAGAAAGGCAGCTTCAAGAGTTGTCTAAGCTGTTTGGGGGCTGGTAACTCCAGACGATGCTTGACGTTAGCCCGTAGTTTTCTTGTCTCGTGTACTCAGGCAGTGAATATTCTATAACTTTGTGCAGCTGACTGTGAATGCTGTGGCTTAAAAACTGATGCCTGCCAGGGTCACCAATCAGCACTTCAGTCTGGTGAATCCTGATGCACTTCTGCAGCCAGTGATGCAGACCATCAGCAAGTTGTTCATCGTAAAACATATCTCCTAGAACTATGAGGTCCCAGTTGCCAGCCTCTGAATTAATGATGTTCTTAATGGTGATGGGGAAGGGATTCAGGTGGTTCAGTTCACAGTTCAAGATCATTGCCATTCCTGCAACTGAAGAAGAGCCAAAGGAAAATTAAAATTACACTTTACGATTCTGCCATTCAGCCTTCTTACATATTTCTGTGACACATCTTTCAATCCTGTATAGGGGGCTTCCACAGTTTTTATTATGTGTCAAAATCTAGCATGAAGTGATGAAATTTTATCCTCATTACACCATGACACAGGGAAGAAGTATTCCTAGAATGGATACAAGTGGAAACCAGTCATGGAATTGAAGTAGAATATAGTAATTGCCTTAATCTAGAGATATACTTCCTTCCTAACTAATGAGTAATTAAATTATGAATAAACTGTATTCATAAGTCAATTATGGAAAGACAAAGTCTAGAGGAACAAGGTAAAATCTAGGCCCCGATGCACAGGAAAATGCTGTGGTCCTATGGAGAAGCCAACTTCCTGCTTGTGCTTGGAGTTCTCATCCAAACCAGCTGTGACAGTGTATGGGCAGCACTTGACAGAAACTTTGCTGTTTGTTCTAAGGAGCTGTGGAGATATACCTGGGCCAAGAGAGGCTGGTACAACCCAGCTGCCAGTACTGACAAAACCCATTCCTCTTTTTAGCATTCTTAGGATTCTGTTTGGAACTTGAGTTTCTCCCAAATGGAGCAAAGAAAAATCTGTGTTAAAGGTGCTTTTCAAAAATTAGTAAGTATCTTTACAGAGAGATGAAAAGAAAGCCTTACTAGGGTCAATGTCATTGGCAAGGACTTGGGATGCACCACTCATCACAGCAGCTATTGCTGTTGCTCCACATCCACTTCCAAGATCCAGAACCGATCGCCCTTTAACCACACGTGGATTATCTAAAATATACCTGCAAAAGAAAAGCTGTTAAAGCAGTGAACAAGATCATGCAAATTTCTCAGCTTTACGTTACACTGCATAAGAGTTTCTTGCCAAACATGTAATGAAGTGTGGTACCTTAACACTATTCCACGTGTGCAGCTGCCACAAAACTCCTTACTTGTCTTGGATGATATAAAAATCAAGAACCATCATTTTTCTCCCTTACTCCTCCCCTACCCACAAACAAAAAGAAATTCAGCCAAGTAAGCAACATTTTATGTCAATCAGCTCCTCCTCTGACGGGTGAGCTTATCTGTTAAGTAGACAAAACTGATAAGTAGACACTTCTAGGTGACTAGAATTCATCAGAATGCACAAGAATTAGTAAAGTAAGGATTTGTACAAACTAAAAGCCATCTGATTGAATAAACATGATGTGTTCACAGTGAATATGGTGCCCACCCACCAATCTGAAACACTGCTTATGCAACTGCTTGGAAGAAGAGGAATTTCTCCTCTTTCTTTTCCTGAGCCATGCAGATAGAGATGCAAATACTTTGAGACTGCTTAGTGTTGTTCCTGAGTAGCAATGAGAAATAGAGCTGTGGTGAGCAGAAAGGGTATCTTCATCTACTTGCTGACACCTGCCAAGAGAAATCCTGAAAAACCTTTAGGCTGGAAGTGGAGAACTGACAGAAGTCAAGTAGCAGTTATTGTTAAATACTATGAATCACATTATAACAATTGCAGAGGGTTCAAAACTTTAACAGCTGCCTTGAAATTCAATTTGCTCCAAAGGGGAAAGCCCCAGGTGTCAGGGAGAAGAGCCCTGGGTGAAATTAATTACTGCAAACTGCCATAATTTTACTACCAATTGCCATAGCTTCTCTAGAAGTAGAAATAAGAAAGGCTTCTACATTTGTGTTATCTTCTGACAAGGGAGAGTGACAGCTGACTCTTCACAGAGGGCAAGAGGTAAGCACAGCTTTTGCAGGGGGATTCCAGTGCAGGTAACTGTAACAGAAATGTTAAGACTGCTGTACATTGAGAATGGATGGATGGAAATGTCTGGGTCTGGAAGCACCAGCAGGAATGGCACCAAGAGGCCTGGTAAGCTTGTCAAGTGCAGGGCATTTGTGTCAAGGCTCAGCAGCTCAGATGTTTAACAGCATTCCCCTAAGGCCATCACTCCCCAAAGGACAGCCCCTAGTTTACCACCAGGACCAAGGGCAGGTGTGGGATCTCCACAGAAGTGCTGTGTCTCTCCTTTCTAGGGGCTCTGCTGGGATTTGCCATGACTTTCCATTAGTCATTTGTGTAGGGCATGATGTGGCCCTAATGCTGCAAATGCCTTGTTTCCAGCTGAGTGGTTACTGAGTTACTGCTGCTGGTTGTGGTGACTCGGGAGAGCTGGATGCTGCTGTATGCCCTGGCACAGTGCACACAGTGTCTCTGCCCTCCTGGGTTAACAAGGAATCTTGGATTACACCAAGAGTAGCAGCTTGAAATAGGAGACTTCTGATGCTGTGGAAACACCAGCTGTGATAGGAGCACACCTATGGAGGCTACCATATGTTTTTGTGCTCCCTTTTTACTCTTCCAAATTATGCAACTGATTTCTGACATTTCCTAGGACATCAAACCAGAGCATAAACAGTAAGACAATAAAGTAATGAAATGCCAGACAATAATTATTGCTACCCAAATATCTGGGCATACAAATAATATGATAACAAAATTAAGAGATTAACTAATCTATTTTATATACCCCATGTTTAGGAGCACTCTAGTTCATCTACATGGCATAATCAACTCATAATTTAACAGTAAGACTCATCTTTTACCTGGTCAAAACTGCCTTCTTATTTATGCTTTCTTGCAGAAAAACAGTAACACCCCAATTCAGATTCTTCCCTTTCATCTCTGTGGGGACTCTCTGACAGCTTGTTCTCTGCTGTAAAAATTAAGATTTTCTTTTTTTTTTCTGCTGTTTAAGTGAGAGATTTGATTCCACAAAATAAAAGAACTCTAGTTCTTGGGAATCAGGAACATTAAAGACATTTTGACAGTCAGCAGCCAAAATCAAAATGTGGCTTCTGCTGTGACTAAAAGCTACAAAAAGTCACAGCAATAAGGCTGCTGAAATCCTAGATGAGGAGAGTTATTCAGGCTAGCCAGCACTCCAAGTGCATCAACATTAAACTACTTTTCTCAACAGACCAGAGGCACATCCACACTCCTGTCTGATTCCAACAAAAAATGCATACATGTTATGACAAAACAGCAATCCTCTTGTTTGGAGTGATAGAATTAAACACCTCATTAAGTTTTGATGGCAACTGCACAGCCCTTCCATGGATCCAAATTCAGCTCTGTTGTCAGCACATGCATGGCCATGGATTATAACAAATTTCTATTTAAAAGACACAAGTTATTTAACACAGCAGGTGCTGCAACTTGCTGCCAGCTAGCAGAGACTGGGACACTCCAGTATAAGCAGAGAGGAGGATGGATAATGCACCCATAATAGGCAAACACACATCACTAGGAATTGCTACAGAGCCAGGTCTGACATCCTGGCACACTGGAGGATGTGTGAATTTTGCTGCATACCTGGAGAGGGCTTGGCCTCCTGGCCAGTAAATTGCCCAGAAGGGGTCCCCATAAGGCCACAGGTCAGGTTTTTCTCTCCAGAACCTGCAGCGGGGGGTGAGGAGACGCAGCCGGATCTCTGGTGTGAGGTGCCCGCTGTTGGTGACCTCGGTGTTCTCCTCCAAAAACGCTCTCACCTCGGGGCCCAGAGACTTGCCTGCGCTCCAGTGCCAGCAGCGCTTCCAGCACGGAGAGGGGCCTCCCCTCCTGCTCCTCCACACCTTGGCAAGGGTGTTCTGCCTGCCCAAGAGGAGGAGCCACTTCCAGCCAGGGAAGGCCATGCCTCCCCAAGGACACCAACCTTCCTCAGGAGAGCCTGGAGCACAGCTTATCTGGAGCAAGTGATGAGGCACAAAGCTTGGAACAAGCTCACAGGGTGTTGTTTTCCATAGCGATGGATGACAATTCCTGAAAGAAGAAAAACGGTATGTAAGTGATGTTTCTTCAGTGACTTCAAGGCTTTGCACCACCAGGGACTTTAAGAAGAGGAGGTGCCTGTGCTCTTGTGCCTTGCCCCTGCCCAGTCTTAAGTCTGAAAGAAGTGGCATTCAAGGAAGAAGCTATCAAGAGACCCATTCAGAAAAGTATTCTGAACTCAGCCAGTGAGAAACGACCAGTTAGTGGGACAGCTGATAGAGCTAAAAATTGAATGTGCAACCTTTTAGCATCTCTCTCCCTCTGCCCTGAAGATACACACACAGCAATCTACTCCCATTTAGGGTTCTTCCACTGAATCTTCAGATTTTGCAGGAAGACTCTGGCATTGCAGGGCCTGTGGACATAGCAGTGCTTATCAGTAGGTTGTTTGAAGAGATACCATTAAATTACCAGTTTTATAATGGTGATGAATAGTTATACAAAAGCACTTTTTAAAGGCAAGAAATTAAAATATTGCCTCTCTCTCCCTAAGATTTATCAATCTGCCAGCTCTGAAATTGACAAAAATATAAAAAAACCCCAAAGCTGATCTTAACCAGAGCAGTCCCAATTGACTGCTTTTCAGTCTGTATTTTAAAGGATTGGTTAGTCTTATGGTACAATAGTCTCATGTGAATGCAGTCAGTTGTAGAAGAAAGCAGACCTCCATCCCTGTAGCCCACTCTGAGACACTATATAAACATACTCCAAGCTGTCTGAAGAGAGAAACACATTTAAGTTTTTGAAAGGTGATACATTCAGACTGGACAGCCTTGTCATACCACTCAAGGTATGTAGTACCCTTCACACAAGCAGTGAAGGAGAGTGAAAGATTGGTATGTCAGAGTTTAGATTCATTTAAGAATCAAGAGAATGGAGAGTGGAGAGCCACAGCACTGCATTGAGAGGCAAAGGAAGAGCCTCTCAGCACCTTATCACCAAACTTTCCTCACCCACTATCTCTTGCAGACCCTCGGCCTTTCCTATGTTGGTCCTGCAAGTACACTCAGCAAGAAGTGGCCTGAAGGGAGAGGAAATGTTTTCCAGCCTTCCTGCTTAGATCTCCTTCACCCAGCCATTAGTATTTCCGTATCCTTTTTCCTTCCTCACCTTGCTCTCTAATTTCTTTTCAATAACTCAGACCTCCTTGCTTCAGGGCACAGCTTTTGAACCTCCTCTGAAACTGACAACCAGAGAAGCATTTCAGGCCTGTGCTTCCACAACAGCAAGACTGCAAGTACAAACAAACAAGAAACTGAACTCATTGTTTTGCAATTGTTTTCTCTATTCTGCAGTGTTTTTCACAAACCAAGCACAAAGAAAAACAACTTTCATCCCAGGACTGACAGTTTTTCACAACAGAGGAATCATGGACAACTTCACCATCTAATAGCTGTGCAAGTTGTCCTTAAAACTAGACAAAGGGACAACAGGAAGAATATGCCAGTGAAATAGTCTTAACACTTTGTAATTAATTAGATCAGTTGTTCTTTATTTGTCTGTATCTTTAGAAAAAAATTCATACATGTTTAGCGGTATTTTTGTTGTGTGCTGGCCTCTGCTTTAAGTACTGGCTTTAGTTTCATCATTTACTAAAACGTTAAGCTGTGAACTTCACACTTTGCTATTTAGGCTGATACTCCCACTAAATCTTTGTTTAAGTCATTGGCTAAAGGCTTTATGTTTCTATTACAAATAAATACACACGATCAAACATTTTGCATTTTTCCACACTGGAGAATGCCATTCAGCAGAGTCCATGTGATTAATGCATGCAATTAGCAAATGTCTTCCTTCTTGAAGGCAGAGCTCTATAATCCTCATCTGCCTAAGGGAAGCATGATGTTAACTGCAATCAATTGGAGAGATAAATCTTGTCAGCAAATGCTGTATGCTGGCTTTTCTCCACGAATTCTCCACAAATTAGCAGGGCTGAGATTCTGTAGCGTTTATTTTGCATGGCCTGTCACGATGGTTACTCTCCTGAAATTAATTGCTGGTGCAGAAACACCTGCCAAGAGCTCAGAGCTCAAGATACCAAACTGAGCTTAAATGCTTAGTGAGGGAAGGCATCAGGATGGACATCCCTGTGTTTGATACTCCTGGCCCATCCGTCTTACAGGGAATAAAATCAGGATGGATAGCAGGATGGATATCCCTGTGTTTGACACTCCTGGCCCGTCCATCTTACAGGACATAAAATCGGTGTGGATATCCCTGCATTTAACACTACTGGTCTGCCCATCTTACTGTAAATCACTGGGCGAGTAGAACTTGGACAAGAAGACAAAACATAACAAAACACATAAAAGAANGGCCTCCGCCGGAGCTCGGGCCGGATCTCCTTCCCGCCCTGCAGCGCCTGCCCCGCTCCGAGCCCGCACCCCTGCTCGGCGCCGTGGGCTTGCTCCGCTCCTAATGCGTTTGAAGGGCTTTTCTGAAAGACGTGCGTCGGTGTGAACTAGCCCTGTGTTTAAAAACGGTGATAAAAATCCACGCGGGAAAAGGAGCGATAACACACGCCCCAGCTGAACAGCGGGGAAAATGAGGGGTTTTTTTCCCCCTTTGCACATCAGCACAAGGGCGCTGTCCGTCCGGTGTGGGCCAGGGAAAGCTCTCCAGCCTCTTGGAGACAGCAGCAGCCACCGAGAGAGTGCCCAGTGCCAGCTCTGCCCCTCGGGCAAGCGGGACCTCTGCCTCGGCCTCTGCATGTTCCCGTTCCCCGTGCTCCATCCGTCCCGTCTGTATTTCTGCTGCTCCAAAGATCCCTTCGCTTCTCTCCCCAGACCCTCTCCGGTGTGGACAGGAGAGAGGGGCTTCCCGTGTTGTTGCTGTCCCTCAGGAGGGCACAGCTCAGTGGCAGGTAGGACACGTCTACACCTACAAACACTGGTGTTTCCTCCGAGGCCTCGAAGTGGCCACATTTTCACGTGGCAGTGACTGTGAGTCATTGGTGTGGGACAAGGAACCAAACCCACCTGCATCCCCTCCAATTCCCCAGTTTCTGAGGTTCACAGAGATCCCCCCAAACGGGCTCACCTCCCTCGCAGACCCCTGAGACTCCCCAACAGCTCCCACCTAGTCTGTGCTCCAGTCCCATCTGCTGGGATTTAGGGATTAGCAGCTTCTAACAGGAGCGACAAATGTGGGACTCCCCACCTTCCCGATGGGACAAAGTGTACCAAATTTCTCGCGCTGCGTTTTTTAAAGGCTCTTGTGCACTGCCCGATTCTGCAGCACTTGGGGTGCCCGGGGTTTAAACCGGGCGATTCCTGAGCCCAAGCCTGGGTCTGCCCAAATCTCTGAGGTTACGAGGCCACCTAGTGATCTGCGAGCTTGTTACAATTAAAATGTACTCTCCAGGGTGGAAAAGCTGCTTGTAGACCAGGATCCCTTCTTTAGATGCGAGTGATCCGCAGTCTCCCGAGAGGAGGTGACCCCTGCATTGCTGCAGAGTGATCAGGACCCAGACAGAAGCTGGTGTCCTCCTGCCCCACGAAGGAGCCTGGAATCCACAGACATGTTAAACTACAGGGATATTGGCATGCTTTTACTCTTCTGAAGCAGACCCCGCAGTCAGTCTTTTCAGAAATGATACCTCGAATTATATAAACGTGGACCTTTGTGGTTTATTTGGTGTGGACCAAATAAATTATTTATTTAATGTGGACATTATTTCTTGGAGCCCCTAGGGGAACTGTGACATTTCAAAGGTCTTTCAGCAGCTCTTGCTGGTCCTCTCCAAGAAGGGAGATATTGAAAACACTCATAGCACCCAAAATTGTGAATAAACATGCAATATTTTGTGAAATTAAAATTGTGAATAAAACATGGGGTTTTGTACTCTCTAGATATTCACCACCATGCTAGGAATAAAGAACTTGTTAATGTTATTAGCGTCAGCTCAGGATTCCATATAAGATATGGTACCAGGATGCTGAGAGGTGATGATACAGCTCTACCTTGCACATTTTATTTTGTGCCTGACATGGTTCTCAGGGAAGCTTTTACACTTAGATCACCAGCCTCTTTGATTGATATTTTAACAAGTATCTTCTCAGATCTAGTTTTTCTGAACTTCTCATATATGATTTTACTTAGTAGCTATGTGAACCTCAGTGAAGTCACTGCTGTCTAATACAGACCAACATCACACTTGAAAAGGCTGTTAAAAATTATAGAATCATAAAACCACAGAGTGGCTTGTGTTGGAAGGGACCTTAAAGATCATCTGGTTGCAGCCTCTCAAAGAAGTTGTCTGGCTGCTCCCAGCTGACAGATTTCTTAGGTGAAAAAGGAGGGGTAAAGTCTTTGCTTTCCAGTAACACTGGCAGGGATGTTAGAACCAGAATTTTTTTTCTCATTTAACTACAAGTAATTAGTTGTGATTGTACAGATTCCTGCCATGACATAAAAAAGCCCCAATACCAGTGATGGCTGCCATGCCTCTTGTGAGAGTCTGGGTGAACCCCTTAACGTTTCAGGACAAGCTTTGTGCTGATTATTTCAGCAAAGTATCAAAACCTGTCATCCATGAGAAAAAGAGTTTAATTTCCAAAGGCTTTTTGCTTTAGATGGTGACATCTTAAGGATTTCAGCTACAATTTCTGGTATCCTGTGCAAACTACCAGAAGTGTGCTGGAATTTGCTCTGAGGACAAGGACGTCTCTGATCACCAGGTAACATCGATTTGGTGTATCATGGAGGAGCACTACACTTGCAAAATGCAGTTGTAGAGTAGCACACAAGGGACTCCCGGGTGTCCAAGGGAATTAGGGGATTACTGGCTGATGCTACAACTGCCCAAGTGTCTGGGGAAATCTTGTTCGAGCCAATTAATAACAAAGAAATGGAGCTGCCCAAGGACGGAGAGGAGGGCAAGGCAGAAGTGCTACCTTCACATTAGCAAGCCCACAACTCATGAATCTTCACAGATACAAAGGTTAAACTCAAAGGAGGGCAGGCCAGTGGTTCAGCAGCCAAGTGATCTCCCCAGGTCACTATTCCAGCTGGTACAGGTGACGAGGCCAGCTGCTCCAGTTTGCTGTGGTGAAAAGACCTCAGTGGAAATTCACCAAGGGGAAAATGGATGTATTCAGGATGCTGTTGATTTGTAAAAAGCATTCTGGCAACTCGATATGAACAGTCAGGATTTGCACATCAGGCTCAATTTGTGGCTGCCCAGAGGCTGTGGAAGCAAGTCATTTTCAGAATGTAGCTGGTACAAGTGGCTAAGGTAAAATTGAAGCTGAGAGCTCTAGCTAGGTAAGGGAGAGGCAATTCAGTTATTCTGTCATGCCTTCAGCTACAATCCAGTTTTGGAATAACAGTACATCTTCTGCAGTTAAAGAAAAGGCATCTTAACATAACAACAATCACATATTACCTGTAATGTGTCTTGAAAGCACTACATGTGCTTTTCATAGGATTACCTTTCCCCACTGCCTTGCCTGCTGCATTGGGTTAGGAGCAGGAAGCAGCAGCAGCTAGCAGAGATGAAAGCATCAAGTGCCTTCTAGCAGTGGAGGCAAGAAGGGGGATTTGTAAGGTGCAGCTGTTTTTCAGAGTGGAGGTGGGATGAAGTGAGGAGAAACTCTATTAATCTGACCCTTGTGATGCTGTAGATTCAGGTTTTCTGCCACAGAAAATCTCTCCTCTGTGAGAGCCTTGTTGCTAAGAGTGAGAAGTTGAAAAGTATTAACTGAGCTCATTCTTGATTTTGTCTTTTGTCCATGTCTGTGATTGAAGCATTCTTAGCCTTAGCTGGCTGGATTTATTCATGTGCAGTCAGACACGAGAGTACGTTTTTAGCATGAATGAAGATTGGAAAGATGCACAGAGTCAGGTAGCTCGTGCTTCTCTTTGGTGTATTTTTGGATACTTGTTTTTCTCTTAAAACTAGAGGGTTTATATTTTCAAGCCCTGTTTTTGAACAGTTGAAGCCTCCTTGAGCTACTGGGACTTTGGCTCTCAAATATCTCATGCAGTAATGACCCCTGGGCTCCTGAGTTTCAGGTCCCAGCAATATTTTGTGATAATTAGCTGAGTAATGGTTGTGCCTGGCATCAGAGCCTTTGTTTGGGGGTTTTGTAATTGTTTTAGGCTTTTTTTCTTTTTGTGATTGTTCCTGCAAAGCCCTGAAAAATAATGGAAGCTGAGTGTATATGGGCAGCCAGGGAAAAAGGCTGCTTAGGCACCATGGAGTGTCTCTGTTCTGGTCTCCAGACAACAGGTAGCTAAATTTTCCTGAATGACACAAAGACATTCTTCATGACCTCATCCCTCCTGACTTCCTGGGACAGTAAAACCCATCCCATTTGTCTTCCCTGTGGCTTTGTCCTACATTCTCTCCATGTGTGATATATATCAAGAGCAATATACAAATCTCATTATTTCAGTGTATATATTAGTCCTTAGCTTTTCCCAGACAGGCAAAAACAGTGTCAAAGACCAGAGCTCAAGCCAACACTTAGTCTGGAGCATGAGATCATGACCACCAGCTGGGGCCCTAATGCAAGTGATGCTTCCCAGTCTTGGCTCTCTGTGTTGCCAGGCAGGCTGGATTCACTACTGTGTTTAAACCTCTAATTAATTTCTGACAAATTCTTCTTCTGGCTAATTTCTTCTGTTTTCTCCACATGGAGTAATTGCTCCATCTTGTTCCAGAAACAAATCCTGAAACCACAGTACTTTTGGTCATCTGATTTTAAGGATCATGCTGACAGCAGTTGGTGCCAAGGGGCAAGGTAAGCTAATGAGGTTTTCAAGGAGTTGCATCAGTTCACAGCAGTTGGTTTGCTTTTGCAATTCAACTTTTCTAGTTTTCCACTGGTGTTCAGGTCCTGGCACCAGCAAAACTTTTCCTTTCACCTTCCACATGGTAGTCTGCCAGAAATTTGGACCCGGGGACAGAGGAAACAATGGAGATCTGAGGCAGACATGATAGACAGGTGGTGCTTAGTCTCTAGAGCATCTAGAGGAAGCTCTCTGCCAAGGACCTGACACAATATGCTTCCTCTTTTGGCTGATGTTTGCTATTGTGTCTTGGGACGGTGTCAGGGTCCTCAAGCAACTGAGTTGTGAGTCAGGGTCATGCTGTGTCAGGACCTGTGCTATTCTTTATTTTGCATCAATATCCAGAGAACATGGAAAACAAGTGATACCACTGCAAGGAAAGGAATGGACACAAAACTCCCCTGCAACACCAGCCAGCTCCCTCACATGATGAACAGGGTGAAACTGAAGTTGGATGTGACCAAAGACAGAATAGCTGCTGTTTATGCACATGGAGGCATGAAAAGGTCATAAGGAGCTGAAAAAACTTAGAAACTCCTCTCAATTTTCATTGATATCCTACAAAGCATTAGCTCCTCTGGCTTTTTTATCCATACTTATGCAGCATATCCTCTAAAATGGGGTGTTTGTCATACCTCTCCTTTAGGATACAGGCAACTCTGTCACTTCTGTATCAATAGATTTCAAACACACTTGTGAGTAGACAAATAGTTGGGCTCGAGGCTTTCAAAGGTCTTTTGCAACCTAAACGATTCTATGGGATTGGTTTGCAAAACTACTCAAGCTGGCATTAGCCCATATATAATGTCTTTGTCTATTTCAAGCTCCTGCAAGTTTGCTGTGTTGGCAGTACACTGCAATTTCTTTCCCTGCAGCAGAGGACATGGTGCAGTGGCACCCAAATGGCTTATTGGGAGCAGCTTGCTTCCAGCTGGACCTGTTACCTGCAAGGCTGGGTTGCAGGGGAGCTGCTTGGACACCTCCTTGTCACAGTTCCCAGGGCTCTGAAGAGCAAAGGGAGATCTCATGTCCTGGGTTTTATCAGCTGAGGGGTCAAGCTTCAATGCAAGCAGCTGCATCGAGTGGAAGCAGCAGTGTCACCATGATCCTAAAGCTCTGTCACTGTGACAGCAGTGTCACTGTGACCCTCTTCAGCTGTGGCACCATGGTCTGGTGCTGGGGGAGCCAGGACAGGAGGACCTGCAGGTGAACTAATCCTCAATATGAATAAATGGCCCAAGAATAATGAAGCATACAGGCTCTGTTATCTTCCAGACAAGAAGGTAAGCACTTCCACCACTGAAATCAGCACACCTCAGCTGCATGTGCTGAGTGTCAGAGCCTTGAAGGCACTAATGAGTCTTACTGGCCCTGGCTCTCCCCACACCCTGCCCACAGCCCAGGACTCTATTTCAGCACCTCCGGGGCTGTCAGTCCATGCCCAAGCAATGTCACTGCAGGGCTGGTCTCCAGCTCTCCACAGTCCTGCCCAGTCCATTCGGGGACCCCCAGCAAGCCATTCCCCTCCCCCTGGCCATCCCTAGGTTGTGTTTCCAGTCTGGCTCCCTTCAATGTCACCCATGGGCTGACATCAGAGTTGGAGCTGCTCTGACAGTGCCTGGCACCAAAGGTTACTGATCATCTCTTGCCTTCATCCCTGACGGGTAGTGTTGAGCACCAGGAAGCCAATGGCTCTGATTTAGCTGGGAAAATACTTTTTACTTTGTTCTCCCAGTAACAGCTGAATTTTAGCCTGGAGGGAGGTACTGAGCTAGTTCATTGCCACATTAGACAGTGTCAAATGCTCCCACCCCCAAAGGATGTGCTTGATGGGAACTGCTGGAATTGCTCAGCATGGAACCAGGCTTAAATAAGTTGTGACTATTGCTTTGCAAGGAAGTCACTAAGAAATATGATCTTCAAGGAGAAGCAAACTGCTTTGATCTCCGTCCTTCTGGTTGAGCTCCTCTGTGTGAGCTCAGAGCTGATTTCCAGTAAAGCACGAGCACAGTCAGCCAGCACAGAAAAGCTGCAGCGTGGCTGCTGTCAGTAGTAGCTCTCCTAAGCAGCAAGTACTGCAAGGAGGTGTGCTGTCCTTAGGCGTGAGGAATAAGTGGCAGAGAGATATGGCTGAACCTGTGGGTGTAAATGTTTAGATTTTTGCTAAAAGCACTAGTAGGGAAATTGAAACAGACCCTTGATTAGTATGAACTGCTTTTAGATTCAGAACATAACACCACTGGGAAGATGTGGACACAGAGGACAGAGCAAAGGCAGTCCTTGCTAAATGACATAACAATTCACAATGCATATTCATTGCAGGAAATACTTTTCATCCGTCCTTGATTGCATGTTGTATATTGGCTATGGATTCGATGGCTTTGGATTTCTTTAGCATGCCCTTGGGCTTTCAAGTGTGCTAGGATGCATTGTAATGTAGATGCGGGGTGTCTGGCACTTCTCACTGAATGAGGCTTCAAAGGGAAATTTGAATCGGACTCTAATTACATTTGTAATAAGGCCAAAGGCATTTTGACAAAGGGATTACCTGCTGTTCATGGACAGATTTTGTCCAGAGCACTTGAAACCCGTGGGGTTGGTTCACGCTTCCACTGGTATTGGCTGACATGGGATTACCTGATTTTTGGTAACTGAGATAAAAGCAGGCAATATTTGTGACTAGGCTTTGAACACAATGGTGTTACTCAGGTAGATGTGACAGCTTGAATGCATCTTCTCTGGAAGCTTTCCCAGTGCCAGAGATCATCTAACTGGGAGCACAGACCACTGACACAGCTGTGGCTGACCCCCTGCCACTGTGACAATATTGCTGTGGGCACGTGGTCCAAGCAGCTTGCCAGGATCCCCTCGTGCCTTTCTCCTTGCCACAATATGTGCCTTTGAAGCTCTAGTGCTTTAAAAAGAAGCACACAGCCTTTTCCTCATGCTTTATGTGGGCAGCTGTATTATGTTGCAAGACTCTTCTACCTTCTCTGGTCTTTCCCAAAGAGAGAGTTTGTAAGGGACTGGGGTCCCGGAGCACTGAAAACAGAGGAACCGGAGTTTAGAGGCAGGGCAACAAACACCTTCAGCAGAGAGCAGAAATTCGTTCAAAGTGAGGAACAGAGGTTTGCTGTCCTCACTGAATGCCTGCCTCACCTCAGGCCTGGCGTGGAAGCATCTGTCAGCAGACCATGGTGTTGGGACGCGTGGCTGGAGGGACTCGGCTGCCCGAGTGGAGGTGCATCTGCCTCCTGGTGACAGTCAGCCGGCCTGGGGAACAATGGGGCTTTGTGCCTGGCAGATGTTCAGGCAGTGTTTGCTTTCTTTTCCTGCGGGCAGTTGAAACACAGTGACCTGATTTGCACAAGGGTATCTGGTGCTTCTGCAAGTCAGGTTACAAGCAATTTGGCCGAGGCTATGCAGCAAGTGAGTGATGCTGTCAGAGATAGATGGAGATCTCTGTGTGGGGGCTTTAGCTTGATGGTCCCAGCACAACACCTCCATTAGTGCATGGCATGCTAGTGATTTATCCAAGCAGTACTTTGCTCATTAGGTTTTATCTCAGTAGCTGTGGGAACAGTCTGTGTGTCTTCTACATCCAAAGAGCAGAAAGTGTACCTTACTCAGAGCAAAATAAGGTCTTTGACCCAAGGATCTTGGCACTGAACCATACAAATGTAATGGTTACATATGATCTTTCTCCTGACTTCATGTAGTAGGAGCAGGCCCTCACCTCCTGGGCAGGAGAAGGTGCATCTCACAAGCTCAGTATAGAATCACAGGCAGAAGTGGAGGAAAATAGCAGGAATCACCACAGATTTTTGCCATACTGTGCTGCTGAACACAGGGAGAGGAAAGAACGGGGTGGTGAAGGACACAGACCTCCAGAAACCAGGCTTGGCAACCGCAGGACTTGCCTAGGAGTGGTTTCTGAGCCTCTGTGTGCCCTATCTGCCTGGGGGGTTGCTGTCACTTCCCCCCTCCAAGACTAAACCCTTGAGCAGGCCGATTCAGGATGGGGGGAGGTTTGAAAGGCCAGAGAGGCCAGCCCTGAAGCAGAGCTGCCTCCTCAGCAGAGGGGTGAGCTGCATGCTGAGAAGCCTGGCTTGCAGCGTGATGATGATGTGAATGAAAATGGACAACAGAGTTCCATCCCTGCCTATGTTTTGGGATCTGTTTGCTGATGTGAACTGTATGCACTCAGGAGAGGCAGACAAGGCTATGGTTTGTTTGTGAAGGAAGCAGTGGGAGCACAGAGCCAGTCCCCAGAAGGAGGGGGGAAGAAGGTGCAATAAGCTATTGCATAATTTCAGTTGCCTCCTGAAACCTTTCCCTCAATGATCCTCTCAGAAAGCAGATAAGAGTGGAATGCATCTATATGTGTTTGCAATGCAAGGGCATGCGTATGATGAATGTACATAAAATTAATAAAATGCAATGGGCTACAATAGGGAATTAGAGATTTAAAACCTTCACATTTTAAATCACTGGAGCTTCAGAGATCCTATAGCAGAGATTCTGGAAAGTAATCATCTTTTACTTTATCTGTAGGTCTGCTGGATGAATAATAATTACATAATGTGGCAGAGGAAAACCATGTGCTTTTATTTAAGTTTAATCTTTATAGATATGAGGCAGGTATAGAAGGTGAGCTACTTGCTTTAATGGTATTATAATTTGATTAGATATTAGAATATGTGCCTGCAGTATCTGCTTTCTAAGCAATGATGGATTGGGATGGAGGAAGTGTTCTTTGCTTTATGCTTTATGGTTTGTTTGGGTTTAGACCCTAAGGCAGCCAACACTTTTCCCATGCTCTAAGCAGTCTTCTTGCATAAGCTCAGAGAATGAAAATTGCATTCTTTACGAACCTCCCTATAAAATCTTCTGCTGTTGTTTTTTTTCCAACTTCTGCTATAGACCCTTCTGCACTTTGTGCCAGAAGAATGACTTGGATTTCAGTCTTACAGTCCATCTTTAACCCATCCTTATCCCATGACTATTCACATCCAGCTCCTCGTGAAGGAGCTGACAACACTGCTCCACTGAAAGTCAGCCAAGGGTTGAAATGTTCTGAGCATTACAAACGTTTGTATTGCATCTTAGTGGTTTTCCTTCCTTCCACCCTACAGGATCTCATGACCCCATAGATACTAGAGCAAAACAGGAGAGGCTTTCAATGGAAAATCAATGTGGCTTGGCAGCTTGTGAAAGATCTTAGAGAGGGAGCTGTAGAGCTGTGTGGTGGAGTGAGCAATCCATCACAGCAGCATGATTTCCAATTCATGGAAGAACCATGAAGAAAATAGAAAGTGAAGCAACAGTGTCACAGCAAGGGGAAGGGATGTAACCTTTAAATAGCAGGTTTTTCCACCTCTCTGAAGCATTGGGCATTGGCTTCTTGGAGAAGTAGGACAAAGAGCTTGATGGTCTGATCTTTTATGGCAGATCCTAAGGGCAGGGGGAGCTGACACGCTTGTTAGCATTTGACCCAGTTTAAACTAACAGGTTCTGAGGAACAAAGACTCACTGAGAGGTTATGGAGAGGGAAACCTGAACCAGATTGACACTGAGAGAAATATTCATGGCAACTAGAGATACAAATACCTAAGGAAGAAGAAGAAATCTGCTAAGCCAAAAACCTTCCTTTGCTTTGTTGTACCAGTGGCAATCCAGCTGGTGAAGGAACAAAGCTACTGCCATGGGAGAGCAGATCAAAGTGAAAAGTCACAGGCAGATCTGGTCTATGCCAGTAAGTTTTTTGTGCTTGTCCCAGTCTGAAATTCTCAGTCCTACCTTATCCCTGTTCCTTGGAGGAACATGTAAGAAGTTCTGACACTGCTTTGTGCTCTGCTGTGCCAGAGACAAACCTTATCTCCCTGGGGTTATTGTTAATATGATTTGAATAGAGGACACCCATCCTATTCAAATCCCTTGTGGAACTTTAACAGTTTTTGTTGGTGAAAGGAAAAAATATTTATAATCCCACCCAGTTATCTGTCATCATCCTACATGTGTATCATGGCACAATCCTATCAGACACTGCTGCTTCCCAGGCTGTACAAATGTTTTTTTCATGGCATTTGGCTGATTAGTTAGTATGTGCAGCACTGTGAGATGCTTTTAGGCCTCATCTTTGTTTTTCTCTCACTCTTGCAAGAAGCTCCACAGCACCTGTGTGGACCTGCTGTGACTTCTGTAAAATTTAAGCACTCAATGTTGCAAGTAGAGCAGAAGTATTGAAAGCAGGGCAGCCTTTTTAAGGAGGCTCTGGTGAGCACTGCAGAGTGATTTTGGATGGTAAAAAGACAATCAAAATGCCTAGATTCTGCTAAAATATTGTAAAAGTTACAGATTCCTTGGGATGAGAGCCAGGATGGAGGGAGAAAAAACCCATGAGAGTGAAGAAGAGTTACCCAAAGGCAGTGTGCAGTATCTAAAGCTAGATCAGCTTGGAGAGGAAGACTAGAACAAGTTAGATGGAGGGTTTTAGGTGAGAAAATCCAGGCCCAGGGACATAACATGGCTTACCAGAGCCCAGGCAAGCTGGGTCTGCTGGCACTGCTTGGCAAAAGGTCTGAGTGGCCTCGTTAGGATGACTTTTGTAACCAGAAGATCAGTTGTCTTAGGAGAAGAGATCAGTGCCCTCACAAAATTCCCCCCCAAAAAAGTGTCTGTGGGAGCTGGACATATACAAGTGGGACCTCAACCTCACAGCTAACCCAGGAAGAATGAGTTTATTAATTTTACACCTCCAATCCCACGTGTTGTGCTTTTTCCTCTTGCTACATGCATTCCTGAATTTATTAAGATTGAGGTGTCTGTGCACTGTACTTTATTCAAGCAAAAAATGGTGCCCTGTACAGAAGACAGTTAAACCAAAGCAATCTAGAAAACAGCTAGCAGCTGGTTTTTCCTTAAGGTAAAAAGGTCAGAACCATTGTGTTAATTTTTGGGTTATTTTTAGAAACAGTCTTAACTCATACATCCTTTAGAGAGGCTGGTGAAGCCTCTGTCTTGGACTTCCTGGAGACATCCATGCCATTGGGCCTCAAAAAACAAAGATACCTACAATATGAGCACTTGGTTTTGAATGAAAGTCAAGCTCTTACCATATGACCTAAAGCTGAATAAGCAAATACATACAAGTTAATAAACAAACCAAACTAAATAAAACAACCTAGCTCTGGTGCAAAGTCGAGAAAATGACTGGTCTCACAGAAAATTTCTCTGCAGCTCCAGAAAGGTTCAGGTTGTTACTGAGTGCTGCAACTATAAGAATTGGGGATGGTGAGAGAGGATTCATCTTCTTTTTAATTTTTCTTTTACATTTTTTATTGAAGATTTGGGTTATTGGGAAGGGGAAAAATTAGTTTAGCTCTTTTCTGCTTTCACTAGAACACTACAGAAAGCTAAGAAATAAAAGGGCATAAAATTTGTTAATTTGACAGGATGAAGAGAGAGAGAGAGATGCTGACCTAGGTGGCTTCCAGGTCAAACAGGTACTACATGTACCTCCATAAAATGACACATGCTGGATGAAATATCAGTTTCCTTGTAGGCATTTTCTTATCAAAGGCACTTGTTGAACAAGGACAGTTGTAAACCATGAAAGGTAAAGATGTGATTCACTGCTAAGAGGTAAAATAAAGGGGTCACAGGAGTCCACAGTAAGAAAACAACGAGACTAATTGTAATTATTACAGGCAGCATGGACCAAGACTAATAAACAGATGAAACACAAAAGGATAAAAGTGAAAATACTGAATTCTGCCAACAACATCCTTATGATACCCAGATGTCAGAGTTATCAACATATGGTGGGATCTCATCACTTTGGAGAAGAAAAAGTTAGAACTTGAAAAGAATGATCTCTGCCTCTTTAAAAGTGGATGCCGCTCGAGGACGGAGCTGCCAGTATTTTGGCATCGGGTGATCCTAACGAGAAGGATTCTAGCAGCGGGGCTAAAACAACGCTGATTTCCTTCTGGACGCGGCAGAATGGCTAGTAAATCTTAAATAAAACTAGGAACGAAGCAACATTTTCGATTCTTGCTTTGAAACGGAGTGCGGGTAGCCAAGAAATAGCTCTCCCGTACCGTGGTACGGGTGCCATCCATCACGGCGCGGGGATGGAGACCGCACAAAAGCCATCCGCCGCGGGTGGTGGCTGTTGCTGCCACGTTCGGGTGGGGAGGAGAAGAAGCCGTTTCCCCCGGCAGGATTCCCGCAGGAAGCGCTCAGCGCAGCCCGGGCGCCGGGCGGGGCTCGGCCCGTTCCGGCAGCGGGGCTCCGGGATCTCCCTCCTGGGGCGGGGGGGAAGAGACATTCCCGATAGGAAGTGGCACCGTCTCCTGCTTTATTTAAATAAATCCAACCTCTCCCGCTCACACGCGGGGGAGCTTTAGGCTTTAATCGCGCGTCGCAAGGACTGCGGGTACAACNCACGGAGCCGCCGCCGCCGCCGCCGGCGGGATGAGCGGGAGCGGCAACCCCGGGCCCGGCGCGGCGCCCTGCCGCTTCGCCCACTACTTCGTGCTGTGCGGCATCGACGCGGAGAGCGGGCTGGAGCCCGACGAGCTGGCAGGTGAGCGGCGCCGCCGGGAGGCCTCGCCCGCGCCGCTGCGGCTCGCCGGGCGTTTGGGATGCGCTGCCTCAAAATGTCTGCTCCCCCCGGGCAGGGGGCGAGGAGGGGAGGAGGAGGGGTCGCCGCGCCGCTGGGAGCCGCAGGGAGGGAGCGGCTTTGGAGGATAAAGCATCCTCTGGAGGGTCTGGTGGAGCATTCCTCCGAGGGCAGCTCCCGCTGGGCGGTGGGAGCGTTTGGCCGCCGGGATGCGCCGTCCCCCGCAGGCCGGGCTCCGCTGACCCGCTGGCCCGGGTCCCTGACGGTGGCGGGGACCGGCAGCCCCCGGCGGGTGGGCGCAGTGGCCCGGCCGCGGCCAGCGGGGTGCCACTGGCAGGAGAGGGGAGCCCAGGGTTACGGAATTGGAGGGAGCTGAATGACCGAGCTTTCTGCCGGGGCAGATGCGTTTTCTTCAGTATCTGCACTGGAAAGGAGGGGGAGGGATCTGGGAAGAATTGAATATATTAATGGAATCGCATCTTTATTATGTTTATTCATATCTTATGTCTATTCAGAAGTAGTCTTCCTGCATCCTTCTTTCCCCGTCTAACCCAAAAACGTTATAGAAAAGAACAAAACTATTGCTGTAGGCTCGAACACATTTTCTAAAATGTTTATTTTTGGTGGGTTCATGACTGGATATGAGCTGATTGCGTTGGCATAAGGCAGCAGTTCTTCCTCAATGTCACTTTGTTTATGCAAAAGAAACTATTTAAGTCAGGTTTTTACATATAAAATTTCATCAGCTTCAGGCTTAATAATAGGGCTTAATTGCATGGAAGCTAAGCGTTTCCTCATGGAGCTACGAGTTTGGAAGCGTTGAAGTGCCAATGTTTGCCCATTCCCGTGCGTTCACACTGCAGGCAAAGGAGCTGTGCAGGGCTGAAGGCAGCTGTAGCTGTCACCGTGAGCCCCTCTGCCTGGCAATGGGATCCTGAGGATGGGATCCTAATGAGGTCTCCGCAGCTATTGCATCAGGAAGTACTTTGCCTTCTGGTTGTGTAAGAGAAAAACACGATGATCTATATCACTGGTCAATGTACGCTGGTTGAAGTTCATGTTTTTGTCACCAGTAAAAGGGGTGGATGCATGTATGTTTCCAAGGAACGACTTTCCAAGGAACCTTATCTTACAGCAGGAGAACTAAAATCTCTACCCTTGGCAGTGAGCACACACTAGAGGTAGGCCTGGGGTCTCCAAGTTGAAACATTAGCTAAATGTACTTTCATCTCTTTGTTTCTTCACATGTACTTGTGGCCACAGTTGTGTGTTTTCAGTTTTGCTGCTTTTAGTAGAAAACTCCTGATTTGTGAGCCACCTCCCAGCTGATGGTGTACAGGGTTTGATTTGCATTATATGACCTATTGGGATTTCAGCTACCTAAACTTTGAGTCATCTATCTGAAAAGAAACTATTTTTAAGCTGTGTTGGCTGGTAGGCTGTGCCTTCCCTGATGTACCCAGACTTTCCAAGTTGTCTTTTGCTGATTTTTGCACCATTTCCCAGGGAGGTGCATAGGTATGTTCTTGGGGAGCACTGCTCAAGGACAGCCTGAGTGTGGTGGGTTTGTGCAGATGTAGTGCCTCGACTACAGGGCTCCTCTTCCATGGTCATTCAGTAGGTTTGGCTGAACTGCTTCAGCAACACTAAGCAGATTTCAAAGCTAAAGTAATCTCCCTCTTCATTTTTCAGTGAAAGAAAATAATTTTGGCACGTATAGGATATACCCATTTATAAAATACAGTGCAGCTGTGAATAATTTCAAAGGGAAATTAACAAAAATAGTAATTTTTGAAGCAATGTCTTTCTAACTGGTTTAAACTAGGCAAGGTCCAGCAATATGGTTTGGATATACAAACGTTTCTGGTAGTGCCAGTTCGGGAGGCATTCTTAATACCTTGGGAGGGTTGGGATGTGATTGAGGAAGAAGTAGAGTAACAGAAATATGATGGGACTTAATATTGCCACTGAGCAATGTTATATTTTTAGGGACTCGTGACACGAGCTTTCTGCTATCAGCTGGGAGCTCAGCAGTGGGAAATGCTGGGGAGGAACAGGGAGTGCTGTAAGCCACAAATATAATACAGCCATGGAAAAATTAACTCTGGTTTGAGATGTAGCTGAGAAAACATTTCTATTAAAGCCTGGGGAGTACTAATGCTGCTGTAGGCAGGCAGTAGTGAGAGCCCATCTAGAAATCTGTGTTACAGGTTTCAAGAACCAAGGTACTACGATTGAATTCACTGCTGTAATGGATGGGGAGAAAGATGCTTGAGGGAACAGAAAGTCTGTTCTATCACAGGAAACCCACAAATGGCTATTCTCTCTAAAAATGTTCTTAAAATTCTTTGTAGAAGTAAATGACCCTGTTCTTTCAGTATTATGTAGCTGTAATAACTACATCTTGCTGTCCTTGTGCTTAAAGAGCTTGTTGAGGTAAGTCACAAGGCATCAATGAAAAGTTGCTGTGACTTAAGCTGCTGCACAGATCATCCCCAGTTTAGCAAAAAAAAAAAAAAGTAATCAAGAACCTGCTTATCTCCAAACCTGTGAATCCCTTGGCAGCCAGTGCTCACTCCAGGTCTGACTGGTGGAGCTGCTTGGGGCTGAGCAAAGGAGCAGGAGAAGGGACAAGAGGAGCTCTGCTGCTGCTCTGGAGGCTCCAGGGCCTCTCCTGAGAAGAGGGAAGCAGGAGTTAGAAAATCTTTGAGGATTTGAGATGGACTGGGTGGTGATGTGCAGATACCCAGGCAGCTCACCGTGGTACATGTGTGCTGAGGGGCTGCCTCTGCATCTGGAGCTCCCTGACCCGTGCCCTGCCTTTGCTGGGGACAGCCTGGGACTCTCCCTGTGTGGAGGCTCTCCTTGCCTCAAGCCCAAAACCTCTTTCGACAAAAACTTTGAATTAATACCAAAACTCTGCAATTAGTACCAAAAAATTCTCATCTACTGCATCAGGCATGAAGTGAAATGTTTCAGTGTTACTTGTGAAAGTGGGACAAAGAGCTGCTTTTCTGATTCTTGTAGTGTTGATAGGTCTGTTCAGAAAATGAAATAAAATCAACATTTATGGTTGTATAACATTTTGACATGCTTTTGGGGAAGAGTATTTTGTTTTATAGTTCTTGTTCCACTGAATGGATGCTCAGGGCTTAAAATAAGCTCGGTAGATGAGAATTTTCCACCAAACAAATGGTTCATTTTGCTTAGATTTTTTTTTCTTTTGCATGTATGATGTTTTCTGGTACAGATTTTTTTTTTTAAGTGAGTTGCTCCACAGCTGGCTCTTCAGATGGTTGATTTGGGGTTCTTAAGTGAACTAATTTTGAACAGCTAAAAGCTGTTTACCTATTGCTCAACTTGATAGTGTATCCAGGCACACAACAAAATTGTGTGTAGATTGTGATGTTGTCAAAACACTTGTGGCCCTTATCACGAAGCTTGCACTCAAGGATGGAGGAAAAAAAACAAACCTTTTTTTCCAGGGACTCTTTTCCAGGCTCTTTCCAGGGACTTGAGGGAGGAAAGGAAACTATCTAAGGAGTTCTTGGCATTGAATAGTTGGAGCAGTCATAAAAGAAAAGCAGGGTATTTGATGTGAAATATCTTGAAAAGCATGAAAAATTCAGTATTGGTTTCAGTGCCCTCTTGAACTCCACTAAAGTAGGGTGAAGGGAGCTTTTTTTGTCATGTTTAGGGCTGATGGAAAATAAATTTCAGTTCACTTTCCTCTTCATGCCTGCTTCTTTCAGGTAAAGCCATTTTGAGACTATCAGCCTTGGAATTGCATGTGCTCAAATGAATTTGTTATAGTAAATATTTCACATTGCATTTAACAAAAAGACCTAATTGTTCATTAAATTGTTTCTATCTTATGTTTTGTCATACTATATGAACTTCATGAGCATATATAGTGAGCTGTATGTGCAGGGCACAAGGTTTTCTGGCTGTAGCAGCTTTTACCATTTGCTTGGGGAACATGTTAAATTTTGTAGGATCTTAGTTTGAGTGTTACAAACTACAATTTAGAAAAATTCAGAGTACACGTGACTCAATTAAAAAGCAAATGAGATATACTTCATTGGGGAAGTAATTTAGTGCTATGAGGAAAGTAGGGAGAGAATTGGGGTGGGTGTTTTGTTCTGAAGTGGAAGGACTGCTCTCCACTGAGGGTGCAGTTTGGGGGAAGAGAAGGTGCAGTAAGCCAGCATGGGAACTGGGACTTGAAGGACCATGTTGGATGGTCCCTTTTCTGTCTTAGAATGTGAATATTGGTGGAGTTACAGTAGCCTGCTTGCTCTGTGAAAAGATTTATAAGATTTTTATAGGGTTTTTTTCCCACCCATGAATTGTAAATGTTACCTTACACTGTCTAGTTTGGCCACTGTGTAAAGACTCAATGTCTTACTGTCCTATTCAGTGTATGCTTGAAATACTGTAGAGAGCTTGAAAACTGTAGAGAGCTTCATTACTCTACTTTTAAGATCAAATTCTTTATTTTAATGGCCAGCAAAGCAGAGAGTGGATATTGGTCACGCTCACTGAAAATGCTGAATGTCTTGGGGAAAATGCACATTTCTTCTACCTCATCCTGTTTCCCTACAAATATCCACATATTGGTAATTAATTTCCCGTCAATTAGATGTTGAAATCCAAACAGGGCGTGCTGCAGTCTGGCTAACTGTGCTTCTCATCTAGTAGGCTCTTACTTTTAGAAAGCTAAAAGACTTTTTTGTCCTTGTGTGCGCTTGGCACCTGCGTGCTCACGCCTTGCAGAGCCTCCCCGCCGCCTGCGCCCTTCTCCTTCGCGCTTCCTCCGTGCCAAGTCTGCTCCAAGCACGCTGCCAGAAAACTTGGTGGCATTACTACAGTCATACAACTTCTTGTGTGCATGGCTCTTCTGAAAATAGGCAATTGGATTTGTTCCTGGTTTGCTGGAAATAGACTAAGTTTCCCTTTACCGAGGAATATCTGATCAGCTGCAATTCCTGTTCATGACTTACGCAATTGACGCAAATGAAAAGCAGGCTACAGGAGTTTTCACTTTTAAGTACAGTCCAGATTTGCACAGAGCATTTTTGGAGGGATTGTGCATTTTAAGTAACCTGGATGTGGATGAGAATGGTGCAAGTAGAGGCAGAGATGGCTTATGCTGTTCAAGTTTACAAAACTTAATTTGCTCCTCAGAAGCACTTGAGGTCAATTGCTTAGGATTTCTCGTCTTTGCAGGACTTGTGGGAGGGATGGAATTCAAGCATTTCTCCAGCCCCCCTTAAGGAGTGATGCTCAAATGCAGCACTAAATCTTCTGACATTACAGCTGGAAGAAACCAAGTCTCATGGATTAGGGATTGGATGGACTAGCCGGCTTGTTGAAATAACTGTCATTTTTTGTGAACTGTCATAATAATAGGGAAATACTGGGTATTCATTTAGGAAACCTGTTTGATAAAAATCTAAGCTGGGTTAATATTTTGTTCATGTGAAACCAAATCTTATTCTGCATAGATAAAGTGTTGCTTTTCTAGTTAAAAGAGTGTGGAGATAATCCCTGCTTTTGGGAAAGTGAAGTTGGATGCTGATATAATGTTTCTGCTCTCTTCTACATCTTTAAAGGTGGTGGCATGGATTGTTGCTGTAATGCTTCATTCTTCATATTGGAGGAAACCAGAATTCCATTGTAATACCACAAAGGTTTTAATTTTATTTTAAAAAAAAACAAACCTGAATTATGCATTAAAGACTTAGTTCCTATAGGATTTCTGCAGCCAAAGGAAACAGTGCTTTTTATAAAGAACTGTCAATATTATTGACAAGTATGATCTCCAGTTACAATAACCTTTAATAAGGAGTAACTCTCTTGCTTGCTTGGATAACACAGCATTTGTGGAATTGCTGGTGGCTGTGACATATTGCTGTGTTTTAGCAATAGCACTTTGATTCTCTACCTGTATATATGCCAGAGAAATGCTGGATTTAAATGCTCACCCAGCCCTGGTGTGATTATTCTGTTATACATTTGCCTTCACCTAAGTTTTTTATACTGTATTCCTTTGAAAATAAGGTACTGATTGGGTTGGAAAAACATCATTATTCCTATCAATAGCACTGACTCACTGATGCTAAACCAAAGAGAATTTCTTGTACTTTGCTTGCCAGATAAGCTGCTGTTTTGATTTCCACTTAGAAAGACTAAAGCCTCTTGCATGCTCGGAGGCTGCTTGGCTGCCAGTGGCTGTTGCAGTAGCAGAGGAGAAGGTGTGACAGTGCACACGAGGGGGCTTTTTCAGTGGCCATCCCAGGAGCTGCCCCATGACCACTGCAGGAGGTAGCCCTTTTCCTTCACACGCTGTAAATCAAAGTAATCAAAGCAGTGCCAGGCAGAATGGCTGAGCTGCTGTCCTTTATAAGTACGACCTAAATCCAGCCCTAATCTTGTTCCTGCGCATCAGCCTGAAGTCACTGCTGGCCCCGTCCTGTGGCTTAGTGGTGCAGTGGCTGTGCAGAGAGGGGGTCCCACAGCCACCTGCCCGGGGCACAGAACTCCCAAAGGCCAAGGTGGCACATCCCAGGGAGCGCGGCGGTGCCGGATCGGGCTCGGCACGGCCGTGTGTCGGTGGGGAGGGTATGGACGTGCTGGTGTCAGGGTATGGACCTGCTGGTGTGAGCCTGAGCTCAAGGTCCTGCTGCCAGGGGAGAGGCTCCCGTGTTGGTGTCCACCTCTGCCCTGTCCTCAGGGTGCTGGAGGACGGTGGCATTGGGGGGAAGGCGGTGCCCGCTGCTCTGCGAACGGAAGAACCATAAATGTGTCAGAATTGCTCAGGGCAGTGCGTGACTGTAGTATTGATTTCCCTGCTCAGCTGTTTTCCTGTGTCCTCGCCAGAGCCATTTCCCAGTGCTGCAGGAGCTGTGCCAGTGCCCTGACACCCTTCCCACAGCTCGCCTGTGCCAATGCAGAGCTCCATGTAGGAATAACTCCAAAATCATCTGCTTCAGGAGACGCTGAGCTGCATGTAAGCCAGCAGGGCAAGGGTGTCAGGGCTCTCCTGCCTGCTTCTTTCACCTGCTTGTCATGGACTAATCAAGTTGTCCTTAATGCCAGCTTGTCCCTAAAACATGCTGGCAAGTGTACAGCCCACAAAGCCTCTGCGTGGGCTGGCACTGGATACGTGGCTGGCACGCTGCTCCTGCTGCAGTTCTGGTCTGTTGCAATGAGGGCTGGAGTCAAGGAGAAATGTGAATGAAGGGGGAAAAAACAAACAGTGTGTGCATTTCGATGCAGTTAATGCTGTGATCTTTGGCCGGTGCTGTTTGAGGTCATGTAGGACCACTTACTTCTGTGGAAAGAGTAGCTTCTTCAGCCACCTCTGGTGTGCATGGAGAGGAACTGTGTGGAATATGTAAATCCCTATACAGGTCATGAGTCTAAATAGCCTACAATTTTGTTTCTTATCTTCTTTTTTTGTCATTATCTACCTCTTAAGCAGAGAATAGCAAAAATATATACAGTAGGAAAAATTGCATTGAGGAAAACAAAATTTGGTCAGGAAACAGTAAGCCTTCGCTGTGTTTTTTTGATCACATTAGCCATATTGATAATGTAATTAGGGAAGAAATGGTGATGGGTCATCATAGTAAAAGAAACATTCTGGGGAGATTACTAATGTGTGATAGACTGCTGAGGTGTCAGATACAGGCATGGCTGGAAAAAAATTCTGTTACATTACCAGTATGAAAATATAAACAACTCCATTTGTGCTTCTTGCTTGGAGTCAAAGATCATTTTTAATCAGCTGTCTGATGATTGTATCTCAGCTGAAGGGTGTCTCATTAGGGTGTCCTAGGCTTGGTGCAGGTGCCTGGCTGAAAACGTGAAGCGATTCTCCTTTGGGGTCTGAGGTTTTGCTTCTACCTCCATGCCTACCCAAGCTATGAAAAATAACATCAAAACATCCAAGCAGATGCTTAAAGAGTGAAATGGGAAGAGTATTCCCATGGTAATATATGCTCTGTGGTTTGAAGGACTTTGCCAGATCTCAGTGACCTGCTTCATGAGATAGTATAAAAATTAGCTCTTAGTAGAACATGATATTGGAGTGAGTGGTCTGGTTTTGGTGGATCTGTAAAGAAAACTGGTTCTCTCACTGAAGAACAACCTTCAGAATTTCATACAAACATATCAGCTGTCCTTGGTTTGTATTCAGAGGCAATGTTTAAATATGCCAGTCTTGTAGAGTGAGCACCCCCCTCACCCTGGAGCATGAATTTGAGTTTGCTTTACAGTCATTTTAATCGCCAAATTGCAATAATAATTCTGGGATCTAGTAGCACTTAGAAAAAGCCTAGCAAGCTTTATATCAAGCTTGATATGGAGTCAGATCATGCTTTGAATCTGTGTGAGTGGCAAGATGCACAGCGTGAAAGCCAGAAGTATCCTCTGTCCACCCCCTTCTTGGTATTCTCTTGTCATGTTGAAGACTAACATGTGGAAGGGTAAGGGGGCTTAATCTGAAACACCATTCTGTGTAAACAATGACAGGATTAAACAACAAAAAAAAAAAGCCAAGCTCAACTGTCATGGGTGTGTAGTGGCTGCTGCTTTTCACGGATGACTGAAATTATTTGTATAAATTTGCATTTTCCCCTCAGCATCTCTATAAACCTCTGCTCATTTCCATGCAGAGCTATTTTCACGTACAAGCGGATTGGCATGCGGTGGCACGCGATGGGATGCCATGTCACCTGTGGGAGCAGGGACTAGAGTTACAGGGGAAAATCGAGTGTCACCACGTTTGCTCCTTACACGAGGCTGCCCAGGTGTCAGAGGTGCTTTGAGTCCCTTGTGACTGAAACACAAGAGGGCTGAGCTCTTAGTAATGAAGTGATGTAACCCAGAACTCCCTTATCTGGTAATTCCTCAATGAAATATTGATCAGATGGGCCAAGCAGCCTGCTTTGGGCTCACCAGCATTTGGAATCGGCTGGAGCCTTCTGGAAGAGGGTGCTGCTGTCATGGTCCAAATAGGCATTGCTTACACTGACTTCAGGTGTCTGACAGGTTCTGCAGTCCATATTCTCACTGACCTGGAGCCTGCCTGGAGGGTCCAAATCACTTGTTTAAGAGCCCCCCTCTCCTGCTTTTTCTCCAGATTGCTGCTGAGATTAATCCAGTCAGATGGTGTAAATACCTTCTGCTGCGCCCTCTGGTCTCCCCTGAGATGCTCAGGAAAGAGAATTGAGATTTGTTGTTTTAAATTCAAATTATGAAGTATTTGAGCAAAGAATGCAATATGCAATTGAATAAATATTTGGCTTTTCATTGTTGAGGGAGGGGAGGATTTGCTGATGAGTTAGTTATTCACACAATACTATTTTTCTATCAGCATTCCCACTTGGTATTCTTGTTTGTTTTATGCTGTGCAATACACTGACGTGAATTTAAAATGAAGAACAGTTTTATGCTTAAAAACAAAACACCAGCTATGTTAACACAGACTTTCTCTCAGCTGTGATGCTGGCTGGTGTGGAAGAGATAAAGGGCTGCTGCACTGTTTCTAGAATGGGACATATTTGTAATGTTGATTTTGTGCTTTCTCAATTTTATTCTTCCAGTATAACTATACAAAAATACTCAGCACCAATTATTTGAGGAAGAATTCCCACTTTTTGTTAAAAAAAACCAACAAAACCCAAGAATGCAAACAAAACTACAGAAACACTGAAAACACCCAACCCCCTAACATTTTGTGAGGATAGGAAGATTAAATGTTGGTCATGACTCACATTGCTTGAAAACTGCCAGGTGCTTTATAAAAATGACTGATGGTGGATGTGTGGAAAGCTGTGAAGGGTGTATTTTGCTGTACATGATGCCTTGTAAGCACTGCAGAAATATCAAAGCCAGGAAGAATGGTATCACAGTGTCTTTAATGCACCCCTTTTGGGGTTGTCAGCCTTTGTCTGTAACTACTATTGCTATGAATCTGTTAGGGGAGAACATTTATCTCTGGAAATCAGGATAGCAGCTATTCAGCATGGATGCATTAGGTGTTTAGCCTTTTCCCAAGATGATGCTGTTAAAGATAGGTTTCTCTTACAACATATTTGCAAATATATTGACTCTTTCTGGCTTTAGTGAGTGTGATAGCAGATGTTGTTTGACTCTCTTAATTCAAGCAGGGATGTGTTGCCTAGTGTTTGTGTCTGAAATTGGGGAATGACTAAGAATTAAAGAATCCTGGTGTAGGGAGTGCTATTAAGTAATCATTTTTTTCCTGTATAAATATGAACATCTGCATAGGATGAGGCAGCTGTGGTCTGCTGAACCGTGGTCTGCTGTTGCACTTAGCAAAAGGGGAATAGTGATGGGAGATGTGAACTTTCACAATAGCAGTTCTGGGTAATAACTTACTGTCATTTCTATGCCTGTGTCTTTGTTTCTCTCTACTTGGAGCTGCCCACAGGGTGGTGAGTTGAGTGGGGAAAGAAAGAGCCCTGTTGAAATTTGCTCAGCGTAACACACTTAAAAAAAAAAAAAACAACAACCAAAAAAAAAAAAATCCCTCCAGCCTAATGTGGGCTGAACTTCCCATGAAAACCATGCCCTAATGAGCTCAGGCCCCTGAGCCCTGCTTTGTCCCTGTCAGCAGGTGAGAAAGAGCCGAGGTCCCTGGCGCGGGTGCCCTGGCTGTGACCCAGGAGCTCGGGGCCCCGATTAGTTCAGCTCTTGTGCTTTCGGCGGGAGTAAGAATGACAAAACATCTTCTCTGGGGGCCTGGGTGTATTCATGCTCCTCTCCTTCAGGTCCCTGCTAACGCTAGAAGAGCCATTTGTCCAGGAACCGGGGAGAAAAGGCACAGATTGAGGTCTGTCCCAGAGCCGAGAGGGAATCGCTCAGAGCAGCCATTGCGGTGGCGTGTCCAAGATACAGATCATGTATGATGGTGATAATGCTCTGGAAGCTATTTGCAATTCAAAATCGGTGTTGGGTTTCAGTTATCGGTTAATATTTTGTCAGTGCTTTGTGACAATGACTTCTGACTGTGTCCCAGGATTGCTTGTGATGCACTGAATAACTCAAAAGGGAAGCTGATGCTAACTAAGCAGGAGACCATCTGTGTTGGTAATAGTGCAGTGTTACCACGCTCAAAACTCAGCTTGAGTGATTGATAACATGATGCCACTAGGCTGGTTTCCATTTTATTTAAAAAAAGTCAGAATGCCAACCCCTCCCCCACCAATCTTATCCACCCCCCAATCTGATCCTTACCTACCAACTTCTGAGCACACAGGTCAATTTAATTTTGTCAGATATGGAACGGAAAAGAAAGGGAATTTTTTTTTGGTGAAGTCCCTGCAGCTAGAGCAGAGATCCTAATTAACCTTCCAATAGTACAAAGGCTGCAGGAAAAGCAACAGCACTTTCTAAAGCAAGGGAGGCCCCTCCACGAGGGTATCCTGGCAGGCTAATTGGCAGCCCCAGAGCTGGGATCCAAACAGAGATCCAGGCAGAGCATTCCTCCTGCCCATCTGGTGGGGTGAGGTGGGGAGTGAAGGTAACTCCTGGTACTGAGGGGCAAGGAAGGAAGGAATGTCAGAGCTAGCAGGCCTGTGTGAGCAAAAAGAGGTGCAGATGAGAGGACCATGATTTCTGTCCTGGCATCCTGTTGCATAATTCCTAGTGCTGTTCACTCATACCTGTGAAACCCTGCAGCTGTGCTAAAGCCATCATTCTTAGTTGTTCTTGCTCAGTCTCAGCTCCTACAGTGTGATAACAGGCAGTGGGAACAAAGCTATGTTTGGCAATAAATAGCAGTTCTCAGATGGTTGTTTGCAGGGTCCACGTCCAACCACAAACTCAATGAAAGGATGTAGGATCTTGACTATGTTGGTACTATTGCATCCAGAGATATGTCTATGGAAAAACACTTCTGTATTTTTTCAAAATGCACTGAATGGGAGATACAGAAGCAGAATATGCTGGGGAAGAGAGTTCTTTACTATCTTTTTGTTTTCTTACCTTTCCCCTTCCCACATTCAAGAACAAACCAGCTCATCCTCATGCTTTATTGTTCTAAAATGCTATTCTGACCTTTCTGATGGTATTGTTAAGAACGAAAATCTGTAGTCTGATATACTGAAGTGCTAATGATGCATTAGGAGTCATAAAACTGTATTAAGTCCATTAAATTTTGAGTAACTCCAGTAAAAGACACTGCAAGGGATAGCTAATCACTTCGCATTTATGAGTTGTCTTGGAAGTAAATGACAATATCCAGCTGAATCTGCCTGCTGAAATAGCCTGGAAGGAGATGGCATTGCCTTGCAGTGGAAGGTTGGCAATCTGTGCTTGATTTATCTGCTCACACCAAAGTGGCATCGCTCTATGCTTCCAGCAAGCCTGTAATAGATGAATGCATTAATGAGCCCCTGGGTAAGCGAGATGACCCCCGGGGGCCAGGGGATGTGGGGAAGGATAAACATTGCTGACTCAGTTTCTTGTTCTTATATTACATAGTTTTCTCTGAACTGTGCTTAAGTGATTCTGTGTTAAAGTCAGAGTATTAAAGTGCCTTTATATATATCTAACAGTAGCAGAGCTATTTGTGTGGGTTTGGCTGGCTGGGTTACTTAGGCCTTTTTGTTTCCCTGACCTTTCTTTACTTGAAAAAATGTTATGATCTTCAGATGTGAAACACTGACTCTTGGTTAGTTGCTGCTAGACCATGCTGAGTCTTTGTATGTTAGAGAGGGGCTGGGATCAAACCTCCCTTGGGGCCAGCCAAGTGATCCACTGAGCCATCATCATCTTCTATGTGTATTCAATTAACTGGCTGTAGAGGTGTAGAGGCCTCCAAGGGCTGATGACAACATGTGGTCCAGAAAGTTTGGAAATTATTCTAGCTTTAAGAGAAACAGTTTCAGGAGGCCACTTAGCTTTTGCAGGCTTGATTGTCTTTAATTTTCACCATCTGAATAGGTTTAATAAGAAAGGAATTGCAGTTAAATTTAAGCAGACTTTTGCATTCAGGAATTAAATTTCTGGTTTTCTTTCTTGTAGTGGCTTACTGACAATTGTCTTGCTAATGCATTTAAATTCCACTCCTTAAAAATGTATTAAGTGGTTTATTTGTAGGAGGTCATCAGTTTCACAATATTGTATAAAACTGAAACCAAATCCTCCTGTCTGCAGCTGCAGTGTTAAATAGAGCATCATTGTCATGTGGTGAGCATGGCTGTCAAAACACTTCGGTCAAAGTGGGTAACATGAACAGTTCTTCTACATTAAATATTTATAGAAGAAAATGCAAACTCAGAGGGCTGCCAGCAGACAGACATACTGCTTAAATACATTGTTGTGGTGGTGAGGGCATGAATCTTTGCACTGCAGCTTTAGGAAGAAGACAGCGACCTGTTTCTCCTCGCTCATGGGCTCAAGGGTGTGCTTTTTCTCCGTGTGAACATACATGAAAAAGAACTGGAAATTTAAAACTTCGAAAGGAAAACAATAGCTCTGCACAAGTGATTTGGCTGCCAGCATCCCCCAAAATGGTCTGTTCTGCTACAGCAGCCACAGGAGAGTGCAGCACAAGCCTCTGTTGTGTGCCTAGCCTCAAGGGCCAGCATGTCTTTATTTTAGGTCCTCTGGTGCAAACAGGTGGTGAACTACAAGTGGCGAGATGCTGAGGAGAAAACCGTGTAATTAAATCTGGCGCTGTAGTATAATAAATCTCCCTTGTATTCTTTAGCTTTCTAGACGCCTTTCGAGCAGTACACAATGGCTGTGATTAATGACTGTTGTATTGTCTTAAATAATAAGCTTGAGCCTTTGGATAGGTGACATAATTTAGCCGTAATGAGCGTCGGCTTCATGTGTTTGATCTCAGTGCTTTGAATTTCAGTGTCGTGTTTGCCATGTCCTTGAGAGATTGTTTTATCCTGAAGAAAACCAGTAAAGGAGGGGGATGGGGAGCAATTTTTATGAGGGTGTGAAGAATCCAACCAAACTGTTGCTCTGAGGATGCTGACTTTCTTGTTGTCTCTTGTTTTTAGATATGTGAGATGAAAGTGATTTGAATTGTTCGTAAACTGGATCCACTGCTATTGAGAGAGGTCTTTTCTTTGATAAAAGTATTCCTTGCTGGGAGGTGTCTGCTGAGACTACCAGTGATGGGTGTTTCCTTCTGTGTGTCAAGATGCCCCAGATAGCCATAGCAGGGAAAAGGCTTTTCGATCCTTTCCACATCATCTTCTCGTCCATCACCGCCTCAGCAGGCTTCTCTGTTGTTTTCTCCCTTGACTGAAGGCAGCAGTTCTTTGATATGAGCTCCTGTTTCTTCACATTGCCTAGAATCAGCTGGCAGACAAGAAAAAACATTACATTCTCTTCCCTGCAGTACCTGTGAAGAGTTTTCCCCATCTCTATGCTGTGTATCCACACAGCACTTCAGCAGAGCAGGGAGGAAAGGGAGGGCTGAGAAACTACAAAGCACATCAGACCGAATTATTCAGCCAGCATAAGGGCCTTTCTTTCCTGCTTGGGATATTCACTTTTGCCTGTGTGGGTAGTTTGACTGACAGAGCGTGCTGATCCCAAAGCCATTGCACTGTGCCATATAAATGCACCAACCCCAAATCCATCCTCCTTTGGGCAGCCTGGCCCAAGGGGGCAGCCCTCATGGCAGGGCTTGTCAGTGAAGGGTCAGTGCAGACTCTCCCCTTTGTCTTTATTTTTGTGGGGATGGTGGGGAAAGGGATTTAAAATCCCTCACCCTTTCCTAGTAAGTCTGACTCATTTTGTTTGGTTTAGCATTGTGGTAGAAAGAAACATAATGGATTTGTTAGGGTCAGTGCTTCACAATGTGACGGTTGACTTTGATGGGCAATAGGGCCTAGTTTGCCACTCCAGACAAAGGATTTGTAGGTCTTGCAGGCTGCCATCTGTTTCTAAAAGCAAGTTTTTGTGGAGAAGTGATGCAGCTTGCATGCTGAAAAAGATGGGGTCTTTTTCTTGAAAACAGCTGTGCTCTTATATTTGAGCTTTTAATTTCAAAACTAAACACAGTTTATTAATAGCAGGACTCCCTTTTGCCCTCCCTCAGGCAAGCTGAACTTCCAAATAACATTAGTGATGTGTTGACTTCTAAAATATTTGTATTTTAGAATGCATGCACCAATCCCTGGAGTGGGTTCTATTCTTTTCTTCAGCCCCCACCCAGACTCTGAAATGCAACATCTGGCTGTATTCAGGTCGTTTGCCTTTATTCTGCTAATAAGCATATAAAGCACAGATTGGAGAAGAAATAATGTTCAGCTTTCATTTGATTTTTCTCTTGTGCTGGAGTTTTGTCTTGTACTCCCTTAAAAAACAACAGAGAAACAGTTGATCATATTCTGCCCCTATAATCCAGAGTGGAAATTCCTGCTTTCCTGCAGTGAGTCTGCTGCAGAGTCTCTTAAATAAAGTGGCCGGCTGACCTGTAGGGCTTAGACATGCTGACAAATAGGGTCTATTTATGTGCTGTGTGTTAACCTGTTAATGGATTGTTTCTATGTATAACTGGAGGAAGCACAGAGCTGCACAATCCAGGTCTGGAGGGCAGGAAGACATCCTGCTGCAGGATTTAGCAAATATAACTAGTAAAGCCTCTGCAGTTTTCTTCTTTACAGCTGGAGATGAACAGGACCTCCAGCACTATAAAGAGATTCTGGAATCTGGTCCTGCTAATTTGTTTAGCCAGTTGCTCTCCTGGTGCAGTCCTTCCTAACACTCTTACAGTGCATTTTTCTTTTTTATTAAGGGGAGTGACTGGTGTGGCTGCTGTAGCTGTGCAGGTACACAGGAGCATCACTAAAAACGGGGCTCAAAGTGCTGTGTTGTGGCAAGTGAGTTAATATGCTGCTGCTGAATGTCATATTAAGACTGTGGTGGCAGCCAAAGGAAACTGGCACCTTCCCTTTCCCTCCAAACACAGCAGCCCAAGGCGTGCCTCCACAGACATCCCAGGCATCAACTCTCCTGCAAACCAGCATTTGCCAGCCACTGGCAGAGAGCTGGCAGGCTGCACTGGGACTCATGCTCTCACTGCCCAAGTGCTGTGTTTCTGGCTGTTTCTGGAACTGACTTGTTCTCCAGACTTGCTCCCAGCCCTGGCAAGTGGCTGGGTGCTGGGGGCTGGCATGGGACAGGGGGCTTGCTGGCCTCTCTGCCCTGCTGGGCGGAAGGAGCACAGTCATCAGCTGGTGAGCAGCATGACCAGCTCTGGTTCCCTGCCCTGGCTTTCCTCACAGCACTGTGCCTGAGCCAGCACTGTGTAGGCAGCAATGAAAAGAGGAATTTTTTTTTTTTTTTGAGGGAATGAAAGGAGTAAAATGACTGTCTTTGATGTGGTGGCCTGGTTCTGTACCGAGCTTTCTGCTGCAGGAGCTGATAGCCTGTCCCTCTGCCAAATTTTCCTCTGAAGGGTGGAAAACACTACTGACAAAGACCTGAGGCCCAGAAAAGTGGCATTTCTGGTCAATAAGATTAATTTAAATGAGGGGGTACTCAGCTCTTACATGAAGATGAGAGCTGATCCATAGTAGGCAGTCTAAACACAGGCTGCTTCTACTGACTCAGGCTCCTAGGTCCTCTACCTGGCTGTTTTGTGGAATTTAAATAGTTTGCCAAGGAAGGGCTTGTCATGTCTGGATATGTAATCTATACAGCTTTGGATGGCTGGTGGTGATGATTTTCTTTGGAGACATGATGATGGTTCAATCATCAAATACATGTCCCAGGAGTGAGCCCATCCAGCTACCTCTGAACTCCTTTCAAGCAGCAGAAAAACTTCTGTCTCATTTTAGGTGCAGCAGTGTCATGGTTGCAAGTCCTAACACCTATATGGGACCCTTAGAAATATGCTGGAGGAAGCCCATCACTTTCATGCAGTTAATTTTAAATTTCCAAAGCTGAGACTTCCTTGGCTCTTTCAGTAAAATACAGGGTGACACAGAAGCTTCACAGAAGTGCAGTCATTAGCTTAAGAGGATCAGATAAAAATGGAAAGGGTTTTGTTTAAGAAAAAATTGCATCAAGTACTTCTAGATTGCTGTGTTACGATTATATCTAAAATGAGTATTGAGTTTGAGAAGCCAACCAGTTCTTTATGGTCCATTTGTGGACTCCAGGTTTTTGGCAATGTGTATTTACTGCAGCTTTGGAGCTATCAAATTTATTGAAGTGGAAGGTGTACGACCTTCAGTATCTTTTTTGTGTAGTCTTTGTCTCTACACCTTAAAAAAAAAAAAGGTAAAAAGGGGGGAGTTGCAGGGAACAAACTTCTGAAGAGTGAGGACAAAAATGGTGGGATTGTCATTTGTAGAAACAGCAGTTGATTTAGTCAGTTTAGCCAAAGAATCTTTGGCTCTATCAGAGAAGAACTTTTTCTGCTGTACTTAATTGAATTTGCCAAGCTGGAACAAGCCCTGGCATAGCAGTTTCAACCCCTGCCTTTGCTAGTCAGCAACATTCAGAGCTGCAGAGAAGTGATGAAAAACGCTGAGCAAATGCTGTGTGAACTGGAAAGTCAGCACTGAAATGCCTTCTTGACCTGGTGGTGATGGTCATTTCCTCCTTCTGAGTCAATTTGGGACATTCGGCACGTGTCCAACACACAAAAATGAATTGTGTTCCACAGGGATTCTCTTCCCTGCAGAGGTCTGTGTGTGCACTCAGCGCCGTCCGGGCGGGCGCCTGTGCAAGACAAGCTGTGCTCTGGAGAGTGCATCTGATCTGATCAAGCCTCCATGGAGGAGGAAAACTCAGATTAGTTGGGAGCTGCAAGAGGAAAGCAGGAGTTTTTACCTACCATTACAAAGAAAAGTTACTTTTGTCTGGAAGCATAAGGGTTATAGTGGAGGAGCGTAAAACCTAAATTTAAGTCCTGCTGTGGCATTGACTGTAGGTCCTGAGGAGCTTTATGTTCTTTCATTCCTGCAGTCTATTGGAGAAAATGTGTTGTTTGTACAGGCAATGAAAGCATTGGCTATGGAAGCTGCAGTCATTTGCACATACAGCTGGATGGTTCTGAACCAGTTCAGTGATGAGGAGTCCCAGCCTGCCTAGTGAGATAGTGGGGAGCAAACATCCTACCAAATTAGTTGTTGCTTGAATCAGGAAGGAGAGGAGTGGTGTGCAAATGAATGCCTTCCATTTGAGTTCATTTGGATGTAGGAGCTGCTGTTTTTGTTTGATAAACTTGATAAACCTCATCTGCTGTAACAGTGATTTCAATTGGAGGAAGATAAATTGAGGTGGAGAAGGAAGTTGGAGGGCACAGGCTCAAGCCTGAGCAGGAAGGTTGTTTTAATAACCTTGTCAAATGCATGTTGCTTTGGTTCAGGGTAAATGCCAATTCTTCAAAGTTCTTAAGGTAAAAAAGGCAGAGACCTCAGTTTTTCAGGTATATTTGAATATAATATTTGAATACATTTGAGATGTGCCTCTGAAAAGCAAGCCCAGTTTCAGCCAACCGAGCAAGACAGAAGACTGTGTCACTTCCTTGAGAA
>VXAX01005069.1:60641-100471 GCA_013399835.1 Leptocoma aspasia | reverse complement strand
GCACTTTTTTTTTTTTTGTGCCAGATAACAGCCAATTCTGATGCTTGTTGAAGAGCCTCATTGTTCCACCAGGAGTGATCTCCTGAATCCCTCCAAACTTTTCACTTCTGCTAACAGGAGAAATTTTGACGTCTTTTTCCTTCACTCTGTCGCTCAGTTCACTAACAGAAAGTTGTGGAAATGTGAAACAAGAAATCAGTCTTTTTGTGTGTGTGTGTCTGTGTCTATGTGTGTTCATGATAAGTCAAGATAATGTTCTTAAATTTCTTAAGGCTTTGAATATAAAATCCATATTTCAAAATCTATGAGGTAAGAAGTAAAAAGATATAAATGGGAAGTGCATTTGCTAAATGTTTCTAAGAGGATTTGTTGAGATAGATGACATATAGGGATTACCTCATATATATATATATATCTGTATATTTGTACTACAAGATGAGTAAATGTTAAACCTCTGACAGAAAAAAACACAGTATTTCTTAAATGGGTACAGCATTTACATTTTTCTTGTGATATGGCTCTGATGTGGAGTCATTTCCCCAAGCTTATTCAGAAATCTGTGGAAGCATGAGCTCAGTTACATCCAAGTTCAGTAAAACGTTCAGTGAAATTAGAAGCAACTGGTGGCTGACAGCAGTCCTTTTTCCTTTCTCTTTGAAGCTTCCAAGCAGGTAGTGTGTTGTCAGCCAAGGTGGTGATTTTCAGGGCTGCATCATCCTTGTCCTTACACTGCAGATAGCACACAGTTCTGCAAGGTGGTGGGTGGCTTCTGAAACAGGCTGCACAAACTGTCCTGCTGTTGGAGCAGTGAGTGAGGACCAAGTTGGCCATTTTGGGGCAGGGGTGATGCTTACTGCAGCGCTGACAAAGCACTGGCTGCAGGAACAGGAGAGCTGCAGCTGTTCATGACAAATTCTAGGGAGATGTGTGACTTGATTGTGGCTGTCCTATCTGGGGACACTTAACTGCACAAAAAGACTTAGCCAAAATATCACGCTGAAAATCTCATGGGGAGCATGGAACAGATTTTTACAGTTTTCAAAATCTTTATGTCCGTTCACTGGTGTTTGCAATTCTTTCCTTCAAAAACAATTTTCAAAAGAAATTTTCCTATCCTTCAATCTTTGGTTCTTGTATTAGAGTATTAATAAAAAGGAGGTGTTTATCTCGGGTCTCTAAGCCTGTTTTGCAAGGAGAGGTGTGGTGGAAGAGGCTTCCAAGGACTTGCTCTGACAGTAGATACCTTTCAGAAGAGAACTTCTGTGTGGAATTCATCTTCACAGTACTTCACCAAGAAAGGTCTTACCATTCTCTTTGCCTTCTCTTTTACCTTGCTACATCTCTGAAGAAAAGTAGTTTCCTTTTTGAAACATACCAATTTAATGCAAGACAAGTAATCATAGTTTTGGCCATATGTTGTATTACTGGGTTAAATTCTGTTGGAAGGCTGAATTAGAAACTAAGATGTCTCACTGAAGCAATCCCACATGTTTATTAAGTAGCTTGAGCTACTTAACAGATGCTGTTCTCTGCTGCATATCAATTTTCCAGATTTGCCAGTCAGCCTAATACCAGAGATGGTTCAGAGTGCTTTCTGTCATCCCCTAATGGTGGTTAACTCTTATGTGGGAATTCCTGTCCTGCTCAGGTGTATTGTCCATCTTGTCTAACAGCTGGTATATGCTGTTACTGTGGCGTGTGATTCAGGGACAGTGTTATGAAATAACTCCCCTGCAGGGAGCACATCTTCATGGTAACTCTTTGGAAAGGTTGATTTCAATACTGAAATAGTAGGGAGCTTGTGTGTGTGTGCACATGCATCCTTCTGCTGAGCTCAATATGCTGTGATGGCAGACATGGGCAATGGCTTTTCCTTCTCTGCTGATACCAAAGTGAGGTTTTGTTTTGCTGTCCTCTGTGCACTCAGAGTTCTTTTCTTCATGATCATCCTCAGCATGGGAAATAATTCAACTGATGGCTGTATAACTTTGTTCAGTTTGTTTGATGGATGGGATTTATCCCCATCACTGTATGACCTCTCTATTGCAACTTGTAACCTTATTTTAGAAAGTGGTTTACTCAGTTTAGAGGGGGAGGGAAACAACAGAGCTTGTGATGATATTTTTGGAAGTGAGAGAGAGGAGAGAATGTAGTTATTTGGATTGCTTCCTTGAAGCTGCCAGATTAACTTTCTGAAGACTCCCAAAGCAGGCAGATTTGGCATTTTTGATTTTCATTTGGCATTATGCTTACTGCTCTTTTACTCAGTATTAGGAAACTGTTCCAGCTCAGGAAGATGCTGGACCTCTCCAGTAGTCTGATAAACTGCAGCAGCAGTATGTGCATTGCCCCAAAAGGGAGTTGGTGTACCCTACCCTCTTGGAAACCTGTCTCAAGTGGTACAGCAGTCTCTCAGTGTGTGACAACTCTTGCTTAACGAGCCATGGTCCTTCAAGAGGCAAGAATATGAAGAAGTAAAATACTAAGCAGATTGAAGGTCAGCGCAATCATTGCGTTAATCAAAACTGCCCTCCTCCACAAAACCAGGTGAAACAAAGTAATGGACTCATCAGTGTGGATTTAATTCATTTCCAAATAATTCCATCAATGCATTGATCTTTGATGTATTCATTTTATCCAGTTCATTTGTTACGCAGCTTTTCTCACCAGACAGTCTCAGCCCTTTACAGGAAGCAACTTAGTATGGCAAAACTTAGTTTCCATCAGTGTTTTTTTGCATGCCTGCCGATAAGGATACATGTGGTTGTTTATAGACCTCTAATTTGGGCTTGCTTATAGAAAATTCCTCATAGGGTCCCCAGATTCCTTCTAGGAAGAGCTGAAAGAGCCACTAGGTCCCATTTTGATTTGTGGTTTTATGTTGTGGTTGGCTGAGGGTTCAGCAGATCTTCACCTCCGAGCACCTGGGAAGAGTGGCACAGGCTGACAAAGGTTTGGCAGGGCTCCCCTCCAGAATCCTGTTGTCAGGCTGTGTGCTCTTCCCTGCCCTTCCCTTCTGCTTTCTAGGCAGTATTCCTGAGCTGCCCCTCAAGAGGAGTAGTGATGCTAAAACACTGCCTCCCCATCAGAATTGGTGTGCAGTATCTGTGGGATCAAGGATGCAGAAAGTCCTCTTGCCAAAACTCTCCTCACAAAGGGGATAAGAAGTAATTAGACTATTTATGCAAAGTTTAAGGGCCCACTGTCTGTGATGGTTGCCTACAACAAGCCTCTTGTGGAAGAAAAGAAGGTGGGTGGGAAATCTCTTTGGAAATTGTGTGAGCACAGGGCATGGCTGGCTCTGGATGCTGTGTATGATTCCAGAGTAGCAGCTCCTGGCCCACTTGTCACTGATTAAAAGGTGAAATATCCTTACGGTGTAAAATGTAAGTTGATGTGTCTTTTCAATGTCATCCTGTAGTTTGTTTCCCAAGGCTTCAGTTTACCAGGACAAATCTTTTGCTTGTAAAGTAAGGCCAGTAGTGGCTCTAAGGGGCTGTGTGAAGGAGTGCATTCTCCTAGGGCAGGAGACAGGTCACTACTTTGCTGTGTCCTGGAGAATGGCAGTATCTGGCTGAATAGAAGGCTTTTGCAGGTTATATAAAGTATTTGGTAGGGCATGGCACAAGGTAATGCAGCAAGTTGTGAAATATTAATGTAGAACTTAAAATCTTGCTTTAAAAACTTGTTAAACTTTAATTACAACAAACACAGCTGAGCCACTGCATTAAAATGTTAGAACTTGACGCTCAGTGTGTGAGTTCAAGCAGGCAAAGATCATCCTGAAATATACATGTGAACAGGATTTCCCCTGCCCTTCCTCTTCAGAATAGTAGGGAGGAAGCATCACAAAGTAAAGTGTGACATCAGCAGTGCCAGTTACAGCAGCATGCATGGATTTAAGTCACAAGGTTCATATCTAGAAAAGAGCTTACCCCCAAGAAGTAAAAAGCAGTTGTTCATCACCTTCTTAACGGGGCTCATAAATCTCTGTGACCTAAGGAGAGATGCAGAGCTCAAGAGGAACCTTAATTCTGTAATGCAGGTACAGGTTCAACATGAGATTGAAGTCCCTGTCCATACTGCCAGGATTTGTTCCCATGTTTTACCCAGCTGAGGATTGGGCCAGGTGTTTCACCTGGCGATGTTGAGCTCATCCCTGTGGGATGGGTCATGTCACTGGGGAACTGTGGAGGTACAGTCACCTTACAGGTCTTGTCTGTGGCCATTTTACAAGCTCTCTGGCTTAGCCAGGCATGATGTTCTTCCTTTACTAAAGTGTTGTCAAAGGCATGGCATCATTTGAAGCACTCCTTACTGCTTAATGAAGGACTGTGAGTAGTGATTGTCTTTGGAGCACCCTGTTTGCAGCTGGGTGATCCATATGGAGAACTCAAGCACTGTTCATACATCTCCAAGAGGGCCTTTTGCTCTTGGTTGCAGCAATTATTCAATAATGAATAATTAAAAAAAAAAATGTCCCTAGCTTGTCACAGGGATGGCTGTTCTAAAGCAGTGAAGAGCCTCAGGCTCTTCAGGTGCAGGTTTCTCTCACCATAGTAGTTGCCTTGGTTTAAATTATAAAAGCAATTATGTCCAATAACAGTGTATGACCGGACTGCCTTTGCAGTGTGTGGGAGGGAGGGGAGAAATGAGCAGTGTCCTCCTAAGAGGGGGCTGGCCTGCTGGCTAAACAATTCCTCCTTCATAAGCCAGCTTTTAGTAAGGTAGCTATGGGAACCTTTTTTCAAAAAGAGGTAATAAAATATTTTTCATCATTCCACATTTCAGGTTGGTTTTCACTTATTTCATTCTTGCCTTCCTTTCTTCTGTGTCCTAGCAATTTTCTTTTGCAAGTTTGGGGCCTCAAGTTCTAGAGAGCATGTCTGTCTTTTGTTTCCATTTTTTGAACCAGTGCTCGTTGAAATCCTTTTTCCTTTAAATAAAATTTCCATGCTTGAGAAATTTAAAACTTTTTTTGCCTGCAAAAGCAGAGACAGTTTCACTGAACTGTTTAATGCTGCTGTTGCTTGCTTTCTTTTCTTCATATCCACCCCATCCTCCAGGTGTCTTTTTAACAGAAGAGACTGAAAACACCTCCTAGGCATCACAGCCTCCCATGGAACCCAGTGGAGCTTGTGGAGATTTTTATATCGTAATTAACGTGCAGATGTTTAACATGAAAATTTTATCTGTGGACCTGAACATAGCATAATTTACCATGTGTAAACAAAGCAGGGACAAGGCTTTGCAATAATAATGAGACTTGTTAATAAAAAAAGGAAGTGAAAACCTGGAACAGAGATGTCCAAGTTTTTGTGGCACTCATAACAAAGTGAATTGACTCAGCTGCACGGGTGTTTAGAACAAGGACACAGGAAATAGAAAACTTTGATTTCTCTCTTAAAATAAAGCCAAAATTAACAAGCACAGCTTGTGGTACCTTTTTATAGCCAATACAAACCTTCTTGGTAGAACACCTGTAGTCTCCTGACAGCAGTCCAGCCAGTAAAGGCTGCTAGCTCTGGGTTAGTTGTGAAAAGCTCTCAGTGGCATGAGTGTATGTTTTATTCAGTTTCTCTAATGCTACAAAGGTCGTAGTTCTGAAGCTCTGATTAGAGATGGTCAATGTTATACAAGAGAACATAAAAGTACTGGAGGTTTTCCATGTTATTTACCACATCAGCTGTACTTTTGCAGGGATCCATGGGATCCCAAACACGTATTTCCCAATATGAAAATCTGATTGCTGCAGGCAAGCAGAGAGTTGCCTGTGGGAGCCAAGTCTCAGCATTAGTTAAAAGTGAATGTGTGCAAGACAGACTGAAGAGTGTGTTTGAGCAGCAGCAATAGACAGAAAATTGTAAATAAGCCAGTGAAATGGTAATGAGTAAAGTTATAAGAAAAAGTATCTGGATGTGTTTGATCCTTGCTAAATACTTGACAGGAGATGCTAAGACAGCCCTGAGAACAGAATATTCATCTCTTCCTGCCTCTTCCCCAGCCAGAGCCTGTGGAGCAGGAGCAGGGATAAGAAATTAAGCAGAAGATTGCAGCCACTTAAAGGACAGCACATCCTTTTGCCTCAAAGGAAGCTTCAGTAACCATCTACACACATTTTGTAACTGCTTGAAAAATGTTGATACTCTTTCTGAATTGAGGCAGTAAATTAAACAGAGAAGTACCAAAAGATTAGTTACTTTTTCTTTAAATTATGGACATAATAATAATTCAAAAGTTACTGTATTTGCTAATCTATGAAAAATGGACATTATGCTTTCCCATAATGTACAGGCCTGTCCCTTGTAGTGAATATGACATGAACATGTTCCCATCTGTTTTTTTGTTCAGTTGTTTATTGTGATACAGTGTTTTAAACAGCTGTTACTGAATAATTGAATGTGTCTCCAACTCTGTTTTCAGATGAGTCTTACTGCTAGTGTGTGAAAAGTAACAGATGCTTCAGGGTAGTGGCTATATAAAGTTCTTTAGGAAAAAGGTGTAAGTGCATAGATACCAGGTGCCAAGGTAGACCTTTTTGGTTCATAATTTATTGATTTTACCCATGTTTCCTTATTTGTGTTCCCTTTAACATCCCTATGTCCTTGGGCTTTTGGTTGGCTTGGTTCCTGTGGCTTTCTTTTAAGATAGCTGATTTGTGTTTTTTCATATTTCCCAAAGGAAAGATGATGTGCCAGAACTGTGTCATTTTTTACTTTGAAAGATGAAGTAAATTTTAGAATATTAAATTCACATGTTTGGGTGAATGTTGTAGTGAAGTTGTCGTGTTACTGAGGACTGTCTTTGTTTATCCAGTTGTTTTGCTATGGTCTGCTACACAAAAAAAAACCAGCTACAGGAAACATATGGTGTCAGTTTTAGTGTGTTAATTCATGATTTGTATTCTTAACCTGTTTATTGAGCCTGATTTTTGGTAACCTCCATCAGTAGGGTTGGTTTGTTCTATTTATTGGTGGAGCGCTGTCTGTTTACAACACAGATGTCTGTATCCTGCAATAGAAACTGAGCTTTTTTTAGAGCCATTTGAGTGTTTTTAATATTCAAGCCCACTGCAGTCTCATAACTCAACCTACCAGCTGAAGTGAAGGCTTTCAAATGAGACTCTTCACTGCTGTTCCTATGGTTACACTGGAACAGACACCTGCTAAATAGGAGCCAGAAGGGCAGACAGAATCTAGTAGCAGTTGCTGTCATTATTGCAAGTTTATAATTTCCAACTTATTTAATTTTCTGTGCAGTATTTTCTTTTTAAGTGGAAGCGCATCTTTCTGAGCATTAGTGACTGGTAGTGTTGGAAAACAGTAGCTGGAAGATGATGGAGACACACCCTCTGGAATCAGGTTTTTGTTCTGCTTGCAAGGGTGTTTATATTTTCCCCCTTTACCAGTTAACTCAAATTGCAGAGCACTCTTTGTGTGCAGTTCTATGAGACAGATCCTGTGTTATTTGGTAGGTGACTTGCATGGGAACTGTGAGCCAGCATCAATGTACACCTTCCTATCAGCTGCTGGCAGTAATAAGTGGTATGTTAACTGCTATTGTGTTGAAATAATACATATTTAAAGCAAACAACCACCAGTTCCTTGAGTGCTGGAACAAATGCAGCCCAGGTCTCCTGTGGATTTGCCTTGTGCATGATTGATTTTTGCCATCTGAGAATGAGCACAAGCATTTCCTCGCAGCTGGGGCATTTTGTGGGGTTTCCCTTGTGTCACGTCTCCTGGGGGAAAGCACACACAGCACTGCTGGTGGGAGCTATGGTATCCTCCTCCCTCTCTCATTCCCACCCTACACCCACCTTTGGGCTGCAGCAGAGTGGTCTCACCAATTTCACTTTCTGATCAAAAGCTTTGCCCTTGTGAAAACATCCCCAAGCCTATGGCATGAGTGCAGGCCAGGTCAGCTTTTGTACTGCAAGAAACCCAGGGTAATTAGACATTCATATAAATAGCAGTTGAGGACACAGTAAAACAGAACAATGTTTATTCCAGCTTCTCTCTGGATGCCTGAGTTTGCCTTGCTATTTACATGATTATAAAGGGTGGATAGAAGATCATTGCAAACAAGGAGCAAAAAAATCTGATTATAATCACGTAATGCAAGGTTTCCTGCTCTCTTTAATGCTGTTTGTGACTCAGGCCATGTGTGAGTAAAGAAATGTGGAGATTGTTTAGGAAGGACTGAAGGGAAAGCAGCAGCATTACAAATTGGGAATGGGGGCTCTGCTTCCTGTTGTGAGTAATTTCAAGCTGTATCCCCCTGTATGGTGCCTACTGATGCAATCCATGCTTTTGTGTCAGTGGTCACGTGTCAGGAACACCTGGGGCTGTGGGGTTAGGGGCAGCAACAAGCTGTTGGGGTATTGGGAGGGAATGCAGCAAAGCAACAGACTGTGGCCAAATACACCTGTCTGGCAATCAGCTTTGTGATGCATTAATTGCTTTTGGTGGTGGACTCTGCTCTCTGAGTCAGCTGCTTGGCTCTGGCCTGTGTTATTCCCTGTGTTATTCCCTGTTTTATTCCCTGTGTTATTCCCTGGCACCAGGGTTGGGGTTCTCTCACCCCCTGCCCTATGGCTGCCAGGGAGCCAGCCTGGCTGTGTCCTGCCTTGCACAGCCTGGGGACAGCCACCCCAAAAAAAGACAGTATCTTATGTCCAGCATTTGACCTGAAACCTTTTCTTATGGGAAGCAGCTTGAGGTCAGCATAGGAGATACTTTGTTTTAAATTTCTTTTATTAGATAAATCATGAGGTTGAAATGCAGACAATACAGTTACAAAGTTGAGAAAAACAGGTGAGCAGGGTTGAAAGGACAACTAGAACTGAGCTCTGTTGGACACCTTCTGCTTAGCCAAGCAGCTGACTATACCTCCCTGCTTTGGAGATCGTTGTATCCCTCTAACCCATCTCCCCAAGAACCAGCCAGCTGTGTGCTGCTCTGGTACCTGGCTAAGCCTTATGTCCTAAAGGGCTGATGGCAAATCCGTGGAGTTTTCCATATCAAATCTTCTACACCTTTATGAAGTGTAACAGTGACCAATGCACTGTGCATGCTTTGAGGTTTCACTCAAGACCAGCAAAGGCTCTCATCAGTCACTCAAGGTGATGATCCATGTCGAGGTAACTTGTGCAGCTTGGTCACAGGGAATAGTGGAGCAAAGGGATTATTGCCACAGACTCACTCCAGTGCCTGTTCTCTGAGGGGTGATGGGTCAGTGAATGCACTGCTTGTTCTGTGCTGGATCTGAGACTTCTGCTAAGCTTCACCTGTAATAATGTTTTAGCAGAAGTGACTTCCCAGCACCAGTGCAGTAAATAACTCTGCCATGGTACATTTACTGAACTGTTTATTGACGGTTGCTGACTGCTAAGAGACCTTTCTGCCCTGTCTGCTACTTGCAGGGAAGTGAAACTACTGTTCCAGAAACTGGTGGTTTATTGGTGCCCATCTTCAGATGCTTAAAATCTTCTTCAGTCTTTGATACAGTTATATTTATGCAGACACAGCAAGTCTTGGAGGTAAAATGGGGAACTTCAGAAAGACTGTTAACTGCACGAATAAATTCTGAATTTAAAATTAGTAACACTTCTGTCTTGTCAATATATAGACGTATAAAACTTCACTTTGTACCTCCCCTCCCCTTCTGTGTCCATTTTTTTCTTTTAAGAAAGTTGTTTTGTTTTTTTTTTTCTTTTCAAGTTGGCAGTAAGACTGGCTTTTGCTTTTCCCTCTATGTAAAAACTATTGATCAGCTGGTAAGGAAAGAAAGGTGTTTAGATTGTGACCTGAGGCTGCTTTCTGCATGGCCAGGTCCTTCTGCACAGTTCCCCAAATGGCTTTAAATGCAAAGTTCCTTTGGTCTCCACCGCTTTTGTTTGTTATTTTGTGTTGGCCTTTTTTTTAACAAAAGATGGCATATTGCTTTTTTGGAGTGTTGTGGGTGACATATGAAGTAAACCTAAAATGAAGAATATCTTTCTTTAGATGCCTTTAGTTGCTGAGATCTCCTTTGATGGCTTAGGCACACCACTTGAGAGATACCACAGAGAGCTTTTTGTTAGATGAGGGCTGGTTAGGAGGACCCCAGTACATGTGAAGCTGGGTAGGGAGCAGACCCCAAATGTATTCATGGACTGACTGAAAATACAGCTGGGTAATGGCTGGGATTCTTCTTGCATGTCTTCTTTCACTGTACTAATGGTACATTTCTTTTGCTGTGCAGCAAGCCATTTTTTGTTGATATCACCTCTTTTGGGAAGCAGGAGAGGGAAATTTAGATGCAGTCTCTCCTCACTTGAGCAAGCAGAAAATTGAACACATTTTTCATGCCTTGAAGGCATGATTCTACCTCTTACTCGGTGTTAGAGCAGCCCTTTAGAAAGAAGTTTGTTTGTCATGGTTTAGCCCCAGCCAGCAACTCAGCCCCACACAGCTGCTCGCTCACTTTCCCCTGGTGGGATGGGGGAGAAAATTGGAGGAGTAGAAATGAGAAAATGAAGGTTGAAATAGACAGTTTAATGGGGAAACTAAAAACAGCCTGTGCAAGCAAAGCCAAAAAAGAGGGAGTTCATTCACTGCCTCCCATGGGCAGGCAGGTGTTCAGCCACCCCCAGGACAGCAGGGCTCCAGCATGCCTAACGGTGACTTGGGAAGACAAATCCAAGCCATAGCTCACTACTGTGAGGAAAATTAACTGTACCCCAGCCAAAACCATCACAAAGCTGTAGCTGCATTTTGTGAGGATGCTTGTGAAACACTTGAAGCTTTTTTGCTTGCCGGATCAGGCTATGCAGGGACTGGAAACCAGGGAAAGTGGTGCCTCAGCTGTAGCTGACATGGGCAGGAGCCCTGTTTCTGGTGGCTGAGGGAGGAAATGTGATGGGAAGGAGCATCCTGCAGAGCTGAGGTGCCCAGGCCAAAGGAGGAGTTACTTAACAAATCCATAAACCCCCAATCAGTGAGCAGCCAACCCTGCAAGTGCCAAAAGCCAGGGTTTTCTTAAATATAGAAGGAAAATCCTATGATGCTGTATCCAGTTTTGGATATGGATTTAAAGACTTTTCAAAGACCAGAAAGCTCAGCAGTGTTACTTTTCCATTTTGTAAAAGCCTGAGTAATACCAGCCTTGCTGACACTAAATTTGTGCAAGCAGTTCACATGCAGTTTTTGCCTCTGTGCACATGCAGCCTCCGGGAAGACGTTGGCTTCTGTAATTCATGTCAAGAGATCTGTGTGTAGTTCTGCAAACAGGTGATAGCCCAGATCAAATCAATAGATCACTCCTGAGCAGGAAACCTTCCTAACAGGATACCCTTCTGCCTTTTAGAAACAAGGGTAGCGTGAGGATAGCAGGGTTTGTGAAGGTCAGAGGCTTTTCTCTTAGGTCTGGAGGAAAAAGAGATGGGTAAAAAATATGCTCCAAGAAAGCATGCACTGTCTCCCTGGTTCTGAAAAAAAAAAAAAAAATGTGGGTACATTCTGCTTGTAATCTTACCCACGAAATTCTTTCTTTTTAAAACTTCAGCTCTTCCCTGGGTTAGGGGTTTGCTTAACACAAAGTGTACACTTCCCCTGTGGCTTCCTTGAGCCCAAGTGATGGGGCCTGACCAAGTTTCATCTCACACCTTCAGAGCCAGGTTGGCATTGCTGGCTTTTAGGATTTGCTCTGTCCTTCTGTCTCATGCTGGGCTAATTTAGCCTCATCTTGGTAAACAAGAAAAGGGTCCTTATTCAACAGATTTGAGCTGGAGTGACTGCAGCTGTCGTCTGGTCTGTGCACAAACCAATTTTGTTCATTCCCTCGCCTGGCAGGAAGCCTGAACCAGAATTGTGTCGGGACTAATCAGCATTAAACCAATGTCAGAGGGGCTGCAGCAGGCTGCTCTGTGGCAAGGCAAGAGCAACAGGGCTGTTTGGGAGGGATTAGCCTAAGTCCTGCTTGGGATGCAGCTGTGCTAGGAAAGGCACTGAAACTGTGGAGAGCAGTTTTTTCGGACTTTCACAACAAGCAGTGAACTGCCAAAAAAAGGGGCTTCCCAGTGAGAAATCAGCATGATTTACTCTATGTGGCCATAGATAAAATAGCCGGGAGAAGGTGCAGTGTCCACAGAGCTGTAATATCCAGGAGATACAAATGATGCCTTTGAGCATGCTGGGCTTTCTTCTCCTGGAGAGACAAGGTGGCAGACAATGAAATGAGTTCAGTGTGTGGTCTCCAGCCAAGAGCCGATGTTAGTGATGCTGCTGCTATTGTTACATTATACCATAATAGATGTGTTAGTGCTGAACAACATGAAGACTAGGAGGTGAAAATAATTTGAAGAGAAGACCAGAGCCTTTGGCAAGGGCTGGTTCATAGCTCAAGTGCCTCACAGACTTGGTTTTCCTGCCTGGCATTTACCTTGCAGGTTCACAAGTGCCTCCTGGTTTGCACTGCAAGCATTAAGTCAGAGAACCTGCCTTACACTATTTGCTCCAAAGATGCTGAAATACTGATGTCTTACTTTGCTCTCCCCTCCTTAGAGCTATTGAATTGTCCTTGCAGTTTTTCATCTCAAAAATTATTTTTCTCTTGCTCCTGGGTACCATGATTTGGCTTTGAAGTCAGCCCTGCTTTAAACAGGGGCATGGACCAGATAACCTCCAGAGGTCCTTTCTGATCTGGTTATTCTGATCTACTCAAATCCTGATCCCCCTGCTTTTACAGGTACATATTTTGGATGATTCTACAGCTGAAATTCTTCAGCTTCCTCTGTGACTCTGTCAGGGGTCTGTTTGTGTATGTGCTCAGTATTAGTCATCCCTTCTCTGACTGCAGCTATGAGAGTTCCTTGGGAACAACCTGAAATGGGCTCCTGTGTTATCCACAGCAGGCACAGCCATGCTCTGAATGGCCTCCTAGGTCTCCTGAACCTCTGCTAAATGTGAGTCTGCCTAAATTTACATGTCAAAACTGTTTTCTTGTACAAACCTAAGCCCAAATAAACTTTTGAACCATATCCCTGCCACATGCTAAGCGTGTTTTTATTGTTTCAGAAGCTGATTTAGGGGGAGCAAGCAGACCTTCTGGTCTGGGGTGCCCAATTAAGTCATGCAACATAAGAAATCCTCCTTCTTAGGGAAAAATCTTCAGTGGCAAACCTGTCTGAGATGAGTGAACTGAGACACAGGAACAGAGCAGCTTTCTGAATGCTTTCATCATTAGAAAACTCCTTCAGATCTTAATGAAGAAAAAAGGACCAGAGGCTCAGCCTTGCCTTGTGCTCACTGTAATATGATATGGTCTCCTCCAGCAGTGTCTGATGGCCTGGAACATTTAGTGGGTGTGAGATTATTCATTAGGCAGAAGAGTATTAGCTACCAGCAGTCCCTTCTGGCACACTGTTTTCCTAGAGGGAGGTGAAATGGTTTGGGGCATACTCTTAAGTGGGAGTAAAAGGTTAAAAAAACCCCAGCTAAACAAAAAGACCACCAATTTTCTGAAAACCTGCCATCTAGCAGGGTACTAACAAAACTGGATGGCCTTTGAAAGGAGCCTCCAGTGCACATCCTCGAGTAGTCACTGAAATGGTTGGAAACTATGTATTAACCTCTCCAATTCTGGTATTTTTATTATTATTATTATTATTTTGGTTTTTTTGCCAGTCCTGGCTGAGAACATCCTGGCTTGTATGAGGGCTGAGCTATTTAAATGAGGTAGGGCCAGTAACAGAAACTAGATTTGCTGTAACCCAAAGCCCCTTTAATCTTCTGTCCTTCAAGACTGGTATTTTTTTTCCTAAACAACTTACCATTTTGAGTTTCAGAGTCTTTCTGTTAGTCTGTGGATATTCAAAAATTGCTTTCCCCATTGCAGTTGTTACACTTGGATTCTGCAGGGACCTGTTTTTCATGCTTAATTATAGGCAGTGTGCTCTGCTGATGGCCAGTGGCTTCAGGCTGTTATCCTGAAATTGCCACCTCTTGCCATTTCTAATGCAAGAGGTGTTTTTTTTTTAAATTCAGGGCATTTGACAAGTTTGGGCCCCCTCCCTGTGGGAGCACAGATGGCAGCTAAAGGGATGCTGGAACTATTTCACTCCTACCTTTGTGATGACAAACCGGGTTTCAGGAGAGAGTGGCAAGCCTCTGCAAATCTGTTTGAACATATCCAGTGTCTCTGACAAATGTGGAAGGGATTTGGTGCTCTCTGTGATGGCCAGTGCTGAGCTCAGAGGTCCTACTTGCTTTCCTACCCTCTCCTGATTGATCATTATGTCCAGGACTCCCCTTCTGCCCAGATTTCAGTGTTGGGCTTTCTGCCTCTTCTGCATCAGGGCATCCTGTGAGAAGTGCAGCGCTGTTCTGCTTGTCAGAGAATTAATTCTTCATCTTCAAGTAGAAGGGCCCTTCAGGAAAATTCATAGAATGATAGACTGGTTTGGAAGGGAAGCTCATCTAATTCCAACCCCCATGCCATGGGCAGGGACACCTTTCACTAGACCAGGTTGTTCAGAGCCCCATCCAACCTGCCCTTGAACACTTCCAGGGATGGGGCATCCACAGCTTCTCTGGGCAACCTGTGCCAGTGCCTCACCACCCTCACATAAATTTGGGCTGGTGCAGCTCCATCTTAAAGACCACGTGTGGTTTCAAGTTTTGTATGTGTTCAGCTTGTGTAGTCCAGGGATTTGAAGAAAGGGACAGCTTGGACTAAGTGTCTGGAGGTGCAGCAATTTCCAAATTCATGATCTGACTTTGGAGTTTTGTTTTCTGTTGAGTATCTTTGCAGAGCTTTGTGTTACTTGGAATACACAGTACTCTTGTTTCCTTACTGATCTATGATCTTTTTTAAAAGAGCACACTTTCCAAAATACAAATGAAAGAAAGGTTAGGGAAAGGGAAAAACTGACCTTGGGTCAGAACAGAAGTCAGTGCTTTTGCTTCTACAGGTTAACACAAGGTTGCAATTAAATGCCTCTTCAAAGCAGAAAATAAAGACTTAGGAAACATCAGTTATTTTAGACAATATTGATGTCGTGGCTTTTTTGACACACCCTGACAGTTCAGGGAGATGCAGCAATGTTGTCGTTTGCCTAAGAAAGTGCAAAGCTCTGTCAGAGAGTCCACCTGGATGACTGTTGCAGGGTCATGTGAGTATCATTGCTGTGTGTTATCATTTGGGTAAGGCACTTGCACTTTGGTCTAACCTGGAGAGGGAGCAGTGCCCGTGTGGGGCTCAGGTTTTGCTGCCATTAACTCACCTGCTCAAGATCTCCTCCTGTGGGCAGCATCAAAATCCATGAACTTTTTAGGCAGGGAGAAAGCAGTGGGGAAGTGGGAAGGTGATATGGATTAGTGCCTTTAGTGCAGGATTGTTACATCTTCCCCCTTCACTGTAAAATCCAAGTGTTCCTGACCTGAATGAAACAGGGCTCACTGCTTAACCTGCAGCCTAAAGCAACTTTCTTGGGAAGCACCAGTGTAAGAAAGGAAGCAGGAAAGGTGAGGAAGATCTCTGATAAACACACCAAATAGTTGAGATCTCCGGGATGGGTGGCAGAAGGATGTTTCTTTAGGGAGGCAATAATTTGGGAAGGGGTTAATCAGAAGCACCACCAAGGCACTCAGTTCCTCAGGCTATTTATAAGTGAATACTCTGATGCTACAAAATACAGATTCAGGTTGAAGTTTCATATTTCTGCATTAAAATAAGTCACATTCAGGCTGTCATATCAGTATAAACAGAGAATAAACCTTGCTGAATTCAAAGCCTGGGGTGAAGTTCTACTTTAGCAAGCAGCCTTTTTCAGAGGCAAAAGAAGCATGTTTTGGAAGCTTTGTTGTTTTGGCTCATAAATAAGTTTAGCTAGAAGTTTGAATGTTTTAAAATTCTTCCATGACCCTTGAATTTGCAGCTGTAGGATCTATGTGAGTGCTCAGATTCCTTTAATCTCATACATACATAGTGGTTTTGATTTCAAAGGGGAATTCTGTTCCCTACATGCACTGCCAGTTCTTGTGACAACTTGGAGACCAGCCCCATTGGACTGATTGCTTTTATATACAGGCAATATATTGCATGTATGTACATGTGAAGCCCTTGAAACAGTCATTATAGTCTGTGGTAGTCTAATATTAGTGAATCATCTTACAGTCCTTAACAAGAAAGTGGTTTTTTCATTCTGGTAGTAAAACTACAGAGTTTATTTTAGCAAATATCCAGTAATACTTGTGCTCAGATATCCCCTGCTTAGCTTATTGCTAACATCTATGTAACTGCTGAGATCTGTATCATTTGTTGTCACAAATATTTTTTAGTTTGGATATTTCTTCTTGTGTGTGCTTCCCATTTAAATATTTTTTTAAAAATTTACTTCCTTAATGTAAATATTTAATGCAATGCACACAGACCTGTTAACCTTTGCATTGAGGAGGCATCCATCAGGGATACTCCTGGTGTATTCTGCAGGTTGCAGAATAAATCCCCACAAATCTCAAACCCTGAAGAGCTATGCAAATGCCTGCATCTCTTTAATCTGACATGTGTGTATGCTGCCTGATTTGAGATGGGAATTGTAATCCCAGAGGAGCAATGCAGGAACTCCTGATGCTGCTGCATGGCTGCATGGAATTAGGATTCAGCTGGTGTCCAGGTTTGAGGACTGTGTCTATTGTTGCTCAGGCCATTTGGTGGAAGAGCCCCAGGTGCAGGGGCCAGCTTTTATCCTGGAGCAGAGTGCTCCTGCCAGTCCCCTCTCTTTGGGGGAGAGGGAGCATGGACGTGTACGTGGTGGTGAATACACTGCACGTGTGCTGTGCCTTACACAGAATAATGATCTAGAGTTGGTGGGCTTACATTAAGGGAATGTTGAGTGGGGACTATTGAAATCCATCCTTAAGCACCCAAAATTACTCTCTTCTGCCTTGATTTGAAGGAATAAGAACTCTTTCAAAGCAAAATTATTACACTCTTGGTTTTTTTTGCAACAGGATGCTCAGATTTAGCTGTCTACATTGTCACACCAAGACACCACTATTTTCAGTTGTGTTGCTACACCCATGCCTTGTGTTAATTCTCTCTCCTTTTGCATGTACTTCCTTGCATTTATTAGACCTTCCAGACCTTGGTACACTCACAGAAACCATAGGTACTAGAGTGTGTTCACCTGTGGTCTGTGCCTAATCCAGCCTTGATCTGCTCAGTGTGAAATGCTCCATTTCTAATGTGTAATGCAACAGCTACTGAGGCTCCAAAACAGCATGGTATGGTTTGCCTCATTAGGTGAGGCATTTTACTGAACTCCATAAAATTCCACTTTATGCCAAAGGAAGGTGTAAAATACTAAAACATATGTCACGTAGAAATAACAGGAGCTGTGTGCAATGGCCAGGAAGGTTCTGGTGTCTGTTTGAGGTGGCTCTAAAAGCACTGGTTTTCAAGTGGATCTGTAGTTGGTGACAGCTCATGCTTATGTAAAAATCAGAGCAGCAATTACATGCCTTCTACCTATGTATTTTTAGCATGCCAATCAACCTGGGATCCAGGCACCAAAAGATTAGTGGATTAGTGGTGAAGAGGAAACATTTGCTTAATGCCAAGTAATTTTAGGTTTATTTAGATCTCTGTTCTCTGCTGCTTTCATCTGTACTAACAGGGCACTGAATAATAGGTAAGACATGCGCTTTGGTTGAAAGTGGACTTCAATGTTTTACTCTCCTTTCTGTGCATCTCCTCTTTCAGAGTCCTACTGGCTCACTTCAACACAGTTTCAGGCCAGGAATTGCTCCCTGTTCCCTTTTGTGGCTCTCGTGAGTCTTTTTACCTTTAGGGTCTAAAAACATTCCTGAAACACATGCTACTCTTAAATGAATATCCACTGATAGAGGGGTTTTCATTGGAGTGGCTGTAGAAATGTGAGGGGAGAAAGGATGAGACACTGGTTTTCATTGCTGGGCTTTGGCAACAGGGAGACTTGTAAAATAGAGAGCCTTGTGCACTGTTCTGTGTTCTTTAAGGGATCTTGTTGATGGCAGTGGAAGGTGTATCCTGGGATTTAAAGCTGGGTTGTTGGGAGAGCAGCAACCCCAAAATATACCTGAGATAAAATCTGGTAGAAGCCTTGAAACAGTGTTTTTCAGGCACAAGGATCAGGACTGCACTTGCAGAATTGTCTTCATTTCCAGATGTCTGTGGGGATGAGCGGGACAAAGGAAGAAAGGATCCAAGGCACATGGGCATTTGTGAGCTGTACCCAGAGACAATTACTCTTCTGGCCTTTTCAAGTGAGATCCTTCTTTCCACAGATGCTTTGGACCTAATACTCCCCAAGGTGTTAAGGGAAGCCAAAGGATTTTGTTTCTGGCAGCCTTTGTAGGGATCTGAACTAAATCTAGAGGCATGGTAGAAATGATGCTGTGCTTTGAGTTTTCCACCTGGAATCTAGTTTGGATCCAGAAATTAATGTTTGTCCAAGCCTTTGGATTTGAATCCTGAAACTTTACAGTGACATGGTGATTGGGTCCTGGTGTCAGGTTTCTGTATTTTCAGTAAACTTGCAAACTGGCTACAAAATTGGCAGGAGTGATAAAGCATAAATCTGGGGGTTCATGCTTTGTCTGAAATAGAGCTCTGCTGCAATGAATAAAACCTAAAGCTGTATCCAGCTAATCTAACTAGTAATGATTTACTTAAGGTTTACACAAGCATAAAGAATATTTTTCACGTGGCTTACATGCACAATTACTGTGCACTGATGCACTTAATGATCCCTTCTGTAAAGTCACTGGCATTATTCAGATTGTAAATGAAGCTGGTGTTGTCTAACACCTGTAGAGATGTTCGTGGTGTAGTTACAAGTGATCTTTCTTTCAAGATTATATTTTTTCCTTTTAACAATGTTCTAGTTGATAAAACTTCATTTTCTTCTCCTCAAAGCTAATAATAACTGTATCATCCAGCATTGGTGACAGCTTTGCCCACTTTCAAAGCATTTGCAGCAATATGCTGATCTCCAGTTACTGTGGTACAGCTGGGTTGAAGCAGCTGAGAGCAATCTGCAAATTGAAATGGTTTTCAGGTAGCTCTTAAGTGGAAGTATCAGCTTTTAAAGATGAATATGGCTGCGTGGGCAGCACATCCTTGTCTCTCTGCAGCTCCATTCCTGCTTGCCACCCTTCTCCATCCAGAAGCTCTGGTAATTTCAAGCCTTGCCTGAGGGTTCTTGTGACTTTTCGGTGTGCAGAAGGTTTTTTGTCTTTGCTTCTAAAAGGATTCATTTGTTGAAAACTGACAGAAGACTGGCTCTTGGAGACTGTCATAAGGAAATTCCTTATTGGCAACAACTTACACAGCAGTTGCTCAAAACTCCCTAAACAAAGTTTGTGCTACACAAGGGAGTGCTTCTACTTTGTGCCAATGAAAGAGCTTTGTTGGCTTCAAGTAGCAAAGTTCTTTCTTTGCCTGACCCTTTTCTCATCAAGACCACATTTTAACTAAGTTTTCATAAAGCTTAGCAGCTGCAGCCTTTGACAGGTGACAGCTGCCTTCTTGTCACCCTGTGCTTGTAAAGGGTGTGCAGAAGAAGTAACTCACTACAGTGGGGAGCCACTTCTGGGCCCCCCTTTCTAAATCCTCCTTTTGCCTTTTGCCCCACTAAGGAAACCAGCTTGCAAACCTCACAGGTGTGGGCCAGCTCTTCAAAGGACTGCAAAGAGGCTGTCCCTTCTCAGGGTGTTTTATCCATCTTGAGTGCCAGTGTTGGGTTATGGACTGTGCTGTTGGAAGAAGAAAAATCTTCCTCAGAAACTGGGGATAGCTTCCTTCTGGTGCCAACAGTGTATGGGCAGTGGTGAGTAAAAACCAACCATGAGTCCCTTGCATCCTCTGTGTGGCTCAGCACATCAAGGGGTAGCTCTTGGCAACATCAGCAAGGAAGGGTTTCCTTTGATCTGGGGAAATCCCAGTGTAACGTTGCTGAGTCCAGGGAACTGAGGCCTCAAGCTTGTGTGAGGTGGGTAAAAAGAAGGCTTAACCCCTGGGTTTAGCTGGGTATTCAAGCTGCAGTGTGGTCATCTTCATGCTCTGTTGATGTCAAAGTTGTTTAGTGCTGAAAATGGTCCAGGTCAAATTAAACTTCTTTCTTTTCTTGTACTGATTTGCAAGCTGAGCTTAATTTGGATGGCAGGAGATGTTATATAAATGCAGCTTTGGTGAAACTGCTTCTGACTTCAAGTAACAAAACACCTGAAACTTGCCATCCTGATGAGTGGAGACTCATAGGGGTGCATGATAGTACGTGCATTGCAGAGTGGTTTAAAAAAAACCCCTTAACTTAATATAGCCCAGTTTAAAAGGTAACTGTGAGTGGACTGGAATTATAAAAATAAAGCTGTTTGTTCCCATCTTAAAAAAGCCCCAAAACAAAATTTACTGAAAAACTCCCCTTTCTCTCCTGCGTTGTTGCACACAAACAGTAGTAGTACAGGGATTTTCAGGATGACAGGATCTACTTGTTTGTGGGTGTTGGTGGGTTTTTCCTTGCCTTTTCTCCAGAAATGCCAACTGTAACAAAGCAGATCTTGAGACAAGACTCTGGTACTACCTCTGTCACAGTGGAGTAGAGAACAAAACCTCTTTTAAGATTCGAGTCAGAAATTATATTGGTGAGACTATTTCCAAAACCAGTCTGAGACTGCAACATCATATTCTAACACAGAAATTAGATGCATTTGAACCTGAACCTGTCCCTGTAAATTAGTAGAAAGCACAAGCATGAAAGATGAGCTGAGCAAAAGGCCTGAGTGGGCACCTGGTCCTGTGTTCTGTCCGTGGAGGGAGGTGAACACATGGAACAAGGAGTGGGAAACTGGCATTGCAGTGGGTAGGAAGCTGTTCAGACTTCACAGGGAATGTGATGGCATCTAAAATACCTTCATTTTCCTCATGGTTCAGCCCAAGACTGCAGTAGTCAGGTGCCTGTTGCTCCAAAGCCAGGGATCCCCTTGCTGGACAGGCTTTAGCATCCTGCTGTGTTTAAGGACCCGAGCCAGTGTCTTATTCCTGCTTGAACATTTGTCACTCTGCCATCGTTAATGTTCTTTTGGGAACTGAGAGCTGCATTTCAAACTCTTCAATTTCATATGGTTATATACCTTGCTCTTGTCCTGTGTAACTAAACAAAGACTTAGCAAGCAGTTTAAGAATAATGATGTATGAAACATCAATTTAAATGAACTTTTAATTGTTGCTCAGATTGTTTTCTTTATTAGTAAAAATGCTCATTCATTCCATATCAAGTGTTCCAAAAATACAACAAGATTTAATATAAACATGCAACAGAAAAGAAAATACGCCACTTGTATGTAAACAGGATAGGCCAAGGATCTCTGGGGCATGTTTTCCCTAGATTGGTAGCCCATACTTGTAAAGGCAGTATGAATACTATGAGTGAACTCCACACCTTGACTTCTAGAGAAAACAAAGGCCTGAAGTATAAATAATTCCCTGTACTTACAAGCACAGGTCTGGTTTTATACCTGTTCCACTGTTGCCTGCTAATGCCTTCAGCCTTTGGAGACAGACTCCAAGGTAATTGTGTAGGAGCACCATGCCTTGGGTTTATTAAACTCCACCTGCTCCACTGCAGAAAAATCACCCAAACTGACGTAATTTGATTTTTTGGATTTGACCAGATTATGATGCAGTTTTGATGTAACAGGGATGGTGTAATTCATATTTACTTGCTAATGTAGTGACATGACTGTGATCTCTTGGCAGCTGGGACTTGGGGCTATTTTAAGACTGACAGTGTTGATGCTGTATAGTGTTATTCAGTAGGCAGATAGTTCAGTATTTTAATCAAGGACAGAAGGAAGAGATTATGGCGAACTAAATTTCTCATTTTAAGAGCCTTTTCTTCGTTATTTAGACGTGCAATGACTCGTTTATGTGAACAAATCTGCTTTTTAACAGAATTTTTAAAATATTGCACCTTTTCCAGGTGTAATTAATTTGTGGCACTAATAGTGCTTCATTACATTGTGTTTGTGTAAAGAATTAGGCTGTACAACACAGGGGAGTGTCCATAGCTCTGTATTTCTATCATTGTTGGCAATTTGACTTCCTGTGCTGGAGTTTTTACATAACTTCTGTGCCTGTTTAGCCATGTGATTGATGATAATAAATGGTCCAAGTACTGAAATGGGCATCAAACCAGAACCTGTCCTGTATATTGTTTCACTCATTGTTTCACTCATCCTATTGTAGAGGTGGTGGCCACCTCTGTGAAAACTCAGTGCCAAATTCCCTTTGAGTTAAAATCTTTAGGGGAGAACTGAAGGGACAGAGAGACTTGTAAAGGTAGTGTGGATATGGGCCGTTAGCAAGAGGCATCTCTTTAGTTTTGACAATTGTTTTGTTTCCTTTAATACTTACACAACTTTTTAGTTCAAACAGCTCAAAATTAGAATGAAATAACTTAAGACACATGAGGTGGAAAAACGTCATCTTGCAGATTTGAATGTGGGCTATCTTCAGGTGCCTCCTAAAGAAAAGAGAAAATTATCCTAAAATACTAATTCACATCTAAAAATCTCTGCTGAAAGAACTCCTGTGCCCTCTGCTGAGGGTTGCCTTCCCGAAAAATCTGGCCTTGGCAAAACTATCTGTGTCCTCTACACTGATGTCTGGATTGACACCCAAGTAGGAGGTTGTAGCAGAACTACTCTGAATTTACACCTTGAGAGTGAATCACCAGAGAGGTCACGGTATTGCAGCTTTAACATAGGTGCCAGCTCTATAAAAAGAGATTTAACTCGAGGAGGATTGTGTAATGCCTTCGTGTAGTGTGTGAATGTGACTTTTTTTGACACAGAAATGCCAAGGCATGTGTGGAAACATTTTTGTTTGTCTGCAGGAGATGAGCAAACCAGTTGGAAGAAGCCTCAGTTAGACATGCTAGCAGGAAGCTCTGCCTTTAGAAGTGGTAGCTGTTGCTGGAAGACATGAAAATTGTTCATCCAAGTTCTAAACATAGCTTATTTATTCAAATTTTAGTCTAAAAACACCCAGTTATGAGACAGAAATGATGAATAGAGCTCTTAGGTAACTTCAGTAAGTCCTGAAAATGGCATGCAGTACAGGATTGAAGGTGTGACAACATAGCTAACTATACTTTTATACATAGTATTATACTAAATAAAACTTCTTGGGTGTAGTTCAACACTACCTGAAGGACTGATGTGTTTTTTCCCCTGAGTTTCTCAGGCTCTAGAAGGGCTCAATATGTGAACAAAGATGTCTTTCATAATAGGGAAGCTGTAAAGCAGCGTGTTGTTTGAAGTACTGAGAATTTAATCTTGTTACTAATTTTGACAAGTATTTCTGCCATGTCTGTCATTGCATTTAACACCTCTACAGTAATCCAGTCCTGGAAAGTTTTATTTATCGTGTGGATTTACCCTTTGCCAGTAGTGGGGGGAAGAGGGATTGCAAGGGGGAATATTTAACATGTGCTTCATATTTTTTCCCTTCCCCAGTACATTGTATATCTTTTCATTTTGTTCATACTTACTTTTTTTTATTTCTGTTTGTTATGTTGTGTAGTCTTGTACCAATATCTACAAGCAGATCTCCATGGCAAGAGCTCAGACACTGCAGACAAAGCCTCAGGTAAAGAGGGGTTAAGGATAAAACAATGATCAGGACCTCTCTATTTCTTTATTTTCAATCTTCTAACTCCTCTTGAATCAAATTGAAGATCACAGATAAAAATCAAAACCAAAACTCTTGGACTTTTTAATTCTTTAAATACCTAATTTAAATCAATATTTGGAAAATTTTGTTCTATTTCTTGCAGCTCACTTGGCAAATGTGGTTCTCCAGCAAAATCTCACTAGTGGTGTCAGTATATTGGTGGAGAGGAGACTGTCCCAGGTCTCTGTGCTTAACAGATTAAACAATATCTTGCATGAGGTCATTTTGAGAGGATACTTATCCAGAAATCTAACGAGGCTTAGTTATTCGTGAATAGAGGAGACTGGAATGTTCAGCTCCACCAATTTCTGCTACAGAGACACAAAGTTTCCTGACACCTCAGGGAAGCTTATTTTGCAGTCTAGATTTAAGTAGCAATACTGGTGAGGTTCACGTAGACACATACCCCCCAAAAAATTCCAAATAATTTAGATGTATTGATAGGGTACACATCCCCCTATGGTTTCCTGCTTAAATATGATCCATTAATTTCTTTACATATTGGCATACAAAAGGCAGGTTAGACACTGCCTTCCTCCTCAGCCCCCCAAAATCCACTACCATCTTACAGACAGCTCAGATTTTAAAACTTTGGAATGAAAACTGTTTTGTCTGCCTTGTCCCAGTCCTCCCTTTCATATCATCTCCATCCTCTGCTGTGAGATTATGAGAATGTGAGGTCAGAAATAAGAACTTTGAGTTAATGTCCTTGAACTCTGATCAGCCTCCCACTGCCCCCCTGGCATTCTGGGGAGGCATGGGATAAAAGCAGCAGAGCAGTTTCTGCACTACTTAAACCAACCAGTTCCTGAGCCTGACAATTAACAGCTTGCTTGCTCCCCAGCCAAGCACTGTTATTCCTGTGCCCACATTGTTTTCTCACTCACACATTGTGTATTATTTGCTTCTCGTGCAGGGTCATCCTGTTATTTAATAAGCTTAACAAAATTCCATCTGCAGGGAGAGGACATAGCTGGGTGTGCTGGGCACTTTTAATTAGAGGTAGCTATCACAGGGGTGGTCACCAGGAGCACTGGGCATAGTTGTGCTCCCAGTATGTTCCTCTAAAGGAATAAAAGATATTTTTGTTTCTGTAGTCACAAGCATTCCTGTGTACGTTCCAGAGCTTGGAAGGAGTGACAGATAGCTCGCATTCCCTGGACCAGAGCGTGGAAGATGCCTCTGCCTATTTGGTGCAAAGCTTTGTATGCCTTTGTCATTGTGACAATTAATTGAAACAGATCTGTTAAAACCAGAAGATCGCTAAATTTTTATGTAGGATCACTCTTATGAAAGTCATCACAAGTAACAACTTCATGACTGTAGCTGCATTTCCATAGTAATAGTATCCCTCATCCAAAACACAGATCAGACTCGTTTAAGTTTGAGCAATATTTTTGCTTTGAAATGAAATTAGCACAGTTTTTTTTCTTGATTTAGCATCCATCGCTTCACCATTTGCTTTTAATTTGAAACTAAACGTCCCTTTAAAAGCCAGCTCCTTAATGGAGGGCACAAGTTGTTTAAGAGTACCATTAACAGGATGTAGTATCCAAATTAAATGGAAGCTGAATCCGACACGTTTTGCACAATTTTGAGAAGTAATTGAATGGTTTTTTTAAATATCCTGAAAGCAAAAGGATTCAATTCAAACCCAATTTTTAAATTTGCCTCTGAGAGTTGTGCTGTCTGCATGGGCAGCACACATCAAATACAGTGTGCCTGTCCACATTCATAGTACTGTTATCTGGCCATTAGGATTTTAGCAAGTGGATTCAATTTGCACTGAATACTTGATTCACTTTAAATGTGCCTTGCTAATCCTGTTTGGAAAGTTAGCAAAGAAGCACTTAGAAGCATGTGGGAGGTTTAATGAAAATTCACAGTTCATCTGGAATAACAGCTAAGTAAATTCTCTCTTCCACGTGTGACTCAGCAGTTCAGGACTACCAAGGCTGAGAGCTGATAGTATCAGGTACCCATCACTCCAGATCCCTTCCCTCATGTTTGCTAAGAAGATTCTGCTCCCTGTGGTTCTCTTCCTGCTGCTTGTCAGTGTGGAGCTGGCTCTCGTGGTCCATGCCTCTCATCTGGCTTTGGTGAGAGTTGGGGTGTTTCCTGCTAGTTTGGGCAAATGATGACATTTCACCCTCACACACAGGCTGCTCCTGTCACATCCTTGTACTGTTTTTTTCCTCATTTATGTATCTCCTCTAAAAGCTTGCCCTGCTTGTCTTTCTGTGAGGCAGCTTTGTATGGAGGGTGCAATGTCATGTCCTTTCAGGCTAATGACAGCTTGATTTACTCCAGTGTGGTGTCTTGGCTCTTTGCTTTTCCCTCGTGATCACTGATTGAGAGAATTGCATTTTCTCTATGTGTGTTTTACCTTAAGTTTATATTTTTCTTAAACCACTGGAATGGTAAAATGCAAACACTGCAGAGACTTTACAAAGGTAAGTTGTTTGTGCCATTTACTTTCCTGGATAAAATGAATCCACGTTGTCAGCCTACAGGGACATTGTAACTGCTGGTTTTGGGCAGCTGGATTTCTTAAGGCAATGCTTATATATATTTTTTTTTTTTTTTATCATGAGAAAGGAAACTTTTAAAGGAATTTAAACTTCAGCAGTCACCTACTGTTAGCGGTGGAGAACTTTGTTAAGTCATCCAGATATTCTCTTCTAACTTTTAGTAGAAGCAACCAAATAAATTTAGTACCAAATAGCCTGCCTTTCTGCCAAATCATAGTCGTAAGGTAAACTGTCAGATGTGAGAATGATTGAAGATATAATTGGGAAATAACCTCATGCATATTTGTTTGATTATGCAAGCGTGTTAATTACTGTTTGATTCTAAGAGCTGAAAATGTTGCTGAGCATGTGTAAGTACATACCTGGAGAGAAAATTTTTGCTGGCTTTGCTTGGTGGGATCTTTATTTTGTGAAATTTTGGGAATTGGTGGATGACACTGTGTCTTTAATAGCTCTGCAAAGAACTTTTGGACCAAAATAAGAGGTTATTCTACTGCCATGTTCTGAAATAGAGAAATGGTCTCTATTTTCGGTGTACTTGTCTGAGCTTGTAACTGAGCTTGAGGAGGATCTTCATAGATTATCAAATCCAACCATTAAACCTGGCACTGCCTTTTTGCTACTAAAACATATCCCCAAATGCCACATCCACATGGTTTTGAACACTTCCAGGGGTGATGATTTCACCACTATGATGCTGCAATGTGTCTAAATCCTGTGTTCAAAATAAGTATTGTATAAAAATAACAATATCTTTAAAATCTTAGAGATGACTTGGGAAGGAAAAGATTTCAAACCCCTTCTCAAAATGCACTTGCATGTGAGTGCTGTTGGAAGAGCCGGTTTTGTGTGATAGTGTAGTAGATGGTCATTTAATTAATAGATTTTTAGATCTCCTTGTTTTGATTACTGTTTTCCATGCTGTGGACAATCCAGTGGGGGGAACTCCATTAACAACATCACTGTGAAATACAGTATTTGTATGCTGATAACTGGATGCATTTCTGCTTGAAGTCTAATTTCAATCTTCCTCTTTGCACTTGCTGGGTTCTTTGTGTGGAGAAAGTCTGTCCTTGAAATTTGATGTAGAAAAAAATAAATGTTTAATTTTCACATAGGACTTGTAATATAAAAAATATAATCTGTAATGAATGCTTGAATAATTTATAATAGCCAAGAGGTGCTCATATTTTTCATTGACCTTATAGACAGCTGCTAACAAACTTGAGGGAAAGTGCTCTTTCGCTGACTAAGGAAAGCCATCTCTAGATACTCATGCTGTAGGAGAAGGTCGAGAATCTAGTTGATTGCAAGGTCTTTTTCTGTAAAATTTCAGCAGTGATTTTTCTCTTGACAATATATTTGCATTCTGTAAATACTAAACTGGAAGCTATGTTGCAACTGCAGTAAGATTTTGTGGGAAGGAGGGTAAGGTCAGACTGAATGGGAATCTCTTCTGTTTCTCTTTTAAAGATAGTAACTCTGTTGAGAGTCAAAATGTCTGTCAGATTTGACAAGAAAAAAAAAAAAGAAAACCCAAGTCAGGTCTCTCTGAAGCCTCACTGCTGTTTCGACTCATCATTTCTTCATTTGTTGCAGGAGAAAATTTCGACCAGAGTCCCCTAAGAAGAACCTTCAAGTCCAAAGTCTTGGCCCATTATCCTCAGAACATCGAGTGGAACCCCTTTGACCAGGATGCTGTCAACATGGTAGGTGGAGAAAGGCTCTCTTCTCAAATTGTTACCCACAGCTCTCGAGAGGCTCCCGGGTTGTTTACAGCCAGCCCTTGTGATGCTCTTGTGATCTTGTGGTTGTGGGGCTTCTGCTGGGACTAAGAGCACTCACTGGGCATGCTGCATGAAAAGCTGTAGAGGAGGAGGTGATGTGAAAAGGCAGAATACTTTCAGGCACAACAAAAGTGAAGTGCTGCATTCCCTCGTTAGTTCTGAGAGTGCTGCAGGATGAAACAAGTCTAAGCACCATCCCAGGGGCTGGTGAGAAGGGGTGTGGTCACCTGGGATACCTTTCCCCAGGTAGGAAGGAGGCAAACCAAGGGATTTTTGAGATTCTGATATCCATGTGAGGTTTTTGAGTACAGAACCCCCTGATTCTGCAGACAAGGGAAAGTGGAATCTTTACACAGAAGCCGGAACGCAGCTAAAGCACAGCTTTTGCTGGGTCATCACTTTTAATGGCACCTCTGCACCTGTACATCTCCTGGACATCTCTTTCCTCTCAGTTATATTTGATGTGAGCATCTGTGTGGCTGAGTCCCATGGACTGGGAAAGGAGGGGAAAACAGTTCCCAGAGTGGAGGCAGTGACAGCTGAATGACTGATGATCCACTGGGAATTTTTCTGAAGAGCTGGTAGTTAAAGGATGATTCCAAAATCACCAAAGCACTTGTTAGGAACATAACCTGACAAAGACAAGAGCTTACTGGTATCTGAGCTTCCCAGTACAGAAAAGTCCATTTGTTTCTTAATTTTAAAGTAACCAGTTGTTGTAACAGTAACATGGAACAGTATTACAGCTTTTAGCTGTTTTCAAAAATGTGTGTTGGGTCTAAGACAATATTGGAAAATTAGGGAGGCCCTTCCCCCAGTCTAGGTTAGGTGAGCTTTGCATTTGAGGAAGGCAGGACAGCACACCACCTTCTTCAAAACAGAAATTACCTCATTGTATGGTGCAAGTGGGAAGTCAGGAGAATCTCCTGGCCCTCACCCAGCAGGTAGAGAGATGGGGAATAGATAAAACCCACATTAAGTTGCCTTTTGCAAATGCAAAAAATGCATTTGGAACTTCCCTGCGGTCATGAAGATGTAGAAGTCTGGAGTTCATCTCAATTTCCACCGAATTTTATTTTTAGCCAAGTATTTAACAGGAAAGCACAGGAGCTGGAAGTAGCAGTGGCACAGAGAGCTGATACTGTGGCACTGCACTTGCATAGAAAGGCAGAGATGAGCCTGGTCACTCCCTCTGCCTGCTGACAGCTGGGGATTTCTGTCTTCTGCTTCCAAATGTGCACTGCTGCAGTTGGGGTGGTATTTGGGTTGGTCTCCACATCACTTTGCTTATACAGAAGGCATGAAGGACTTAGAGCAATACTTTGTCAGCAGTTAGGATGGTAATAGCTCAGCTGCCAAGGCTATTTATGCTTTTTAGTTCTGCCTTTGCATTGGGGGTGCTCCAGTATGAAGTGATGAGGGGTGTGCAGCAAGAATAAAGCAGCTGGAATTGCTGTGTTATTTGTCTCTTACATTATAGTGGAGAATGTCTAATATTCATGAAGTGTGATCACAGTATTGGACAAAAAGGGAATGCTAAAACAGCAAGAGACCTATTAAAATAATTGAACTGAGCTGCATTGAACACATCTTTCATTTGCAATGTGTCTTGGAGAAAAAAAAAAGCATTTACTAACAGCAGCAGTATTTAATGATCTTTTAAATTATCTTTTGGAAAACTTCTTTATTGTTTTGATCTGAAACATCATTTAAAGTAATATCCACCTCCACGGAATCTCTTGAGGCAATTATTGGCCTTTCTGATCTTGCCTTGCTGTATTAGTTCTGCCTATGTGTTTGCTTTATGTGAGCTTCCAGAAGCAATTTTCCTCAGAGTAGAAAATGCATAAATCCTTGAAGGTTAACTTGTGAGAACTCTGGCTTTGCTGGATGCCTAAGGAATTTCAATTGCCTTCTGGAACCATCCTGTTGTTTTAAAAATAGCCCCCTGAAGTCCCAAGCAATCAAGCTGCAGAGGAGTCACGTTTTCTCTCTGTTTCAAAGTATATGTCAAAGTACACGGTTCTATTTAATAGGGAATTCTGTCTTTCCCCCCGCTGCTTTTTGTGATTATCCCTGCCTAACCTCACACACTATCTTCTGTGGCCATTCTGCAAGTAAATGTTGTACCAAACTAAAGTTCTCAGTAGAGAGAGACAGAAATTTTTAGAATATGAGCTTCCTATTTTAGCCCTCTGATTCATCGAGGTATATAAATCTTTGCCTGTATTTCTGAAGCTCAAGGAAGCATTATCTGTTTAATGTCTCATGTACTGAAATAAAAGAATTAAAGGTTCCCTGGTGGAATTGGAAGGAGTAGGCTTTAACACAAACAAAAGCATCTTTGTCTCCACCCCCTCACCCACAGTGCAATTTGGGTATGGAGCTTGCTGCCACGGCGTGTTGTGAACATGAGAAATATGGAGAGGCTTAAAAAGTGAAATGAAGGATTTAGTGGAGAAGAGGTGAACCAGTGCTAGTGGGCAGTGGTCCAGAGGAGACCTTTGGTTCAGAAATACCTGCAGATGATGATGGCTGGGAGAAGGAGGGAGGGATTATGGGGGGTGTGTGTGTCCTGCCTCTGTGCCTGGGGAAAGGGTAGCTCCTACTCAGGACTTCCAGAGATGAGTTATGGATTAGCTGATACCTTTTTATCTATCCTCTATTTTTACAAACCATCTTGGTTTTAAGCCTTATTGCAAATCTGGTGTAATTCCACGCTTCTCTGCTGATAGATACCTTTAAATACAAATAATAAAGTGCTCAGGAAACCAAGATCCTGTCCTTTGATCAGTAATCTTGGATAGTTTTCAGTCTTTATGCAAAGGTACAGTGCAGGTGACTGACTGTTCTCAGCACTAGTGAGCCAGATTCACACCAGCAGGCTAAAATTTCACCCCCCTTAGCACATCCCAAGCTGCTCTCCAGCACTCTCCTGTGGCATGTGTGACACAGATGAGATGGGAAGTGATTGATGTCCGAGGCCCTAAGATGAAAGTTTTCGTGCATTAACTGCAAATTCAAAGCTTTCTGTATTGCTGGAAAATGATTACAGGCTCTTCCTTTTGATCTTAGCTTCTTAAGTGACTCCTGGTCATTCCTCCTGCCTCAGTTCTTCCCATCTTCTTTTTTTCCCCTCTGCTTTTTCCTCTTGCTCTTATAGGTCTAACAACAGCAGGAGACTCTGGGCCAAGGTTTGCAGCCAGGCTTTTAAAAGGTCAATATTCTGCATGTGTCAAGTTGTGGCTGAAACTTAATACATGGGCATCCCTTTGTGTGTGGTTACCCAGTATATAAAGGACAAGGGAATAATAATTAAGGCTTGGAGGAAATTTATTTAAACAGCTTTCTGAAACTGTCTCAGATGATCTGAATTTCCCTGATGCCTATCTGTGCCTGATTGTAATAGTATATCAAATTTGCTTGTCCAGGTATTTTACTGTAAAGTGAAGAAAATTTAGTCTTTGATAGCATTCAGATTTAAGCCTATGATTTCAGCCTGGTTGGCTTTGATAAAGCTTATAGCCACCATTGAAAGCCCACATTCTAGAAATAAATTTTTATTAAGTAAGCCTGCCAAAAAATGAGGTTAAGAGAGATATTTATTGTGGAGGATAAATTTAAATAAAGTGTGAAACAAGGATTTTTACTACTACTTTATTGGAGAAGCCTTAACCATGGCACTGCTGTAAATGCCTCAATAAAAACTAAAAAGCTCTTGAATAAAAATGTGGCTGCTCTTCAGAAATAGTTCAAGCTGCAATTTCATGGTTCATGTCAGCAAAGCCCATCAATTGAATTAAATTCTTCTGCCAACTCCAGGCTACTTATTAATGCTACACATTACCTTTTTGAGCAATACATAAGAGCTGTCCTAGATAATTTAGGGGCCTGATAGCCTGCTGTGAAGTGAGTCTGGACCACTTGCCTAATTCCCAGATTTACCAGGCTGTTGAATGGTCTCTGCAAGGTGCACTGCTTAAGTTCAGGGTAGGATGTGCCTTAAAATATATATTTATCTCTCCTGACCTCTTCCAGCATCAGAGGAGTTTACTCCTGGTCAAGGTGAGACATTAGGGGGCACACTCAGTTGTGCCTAGGTTCACATACCACGGTAAAGTTGGCTTCTACTGTTGCCTTTTTTGAAGAGGAGCACTTTGAAGGTTCTCCTTCTCTTCTTTCCTTTTATTTCTTCAGATGGTACAAATAAAGCTATAATCCTTCGTTTATAAATATACTTATTTAGCTAGAACATGAGCAGTTTCCTGCTGATGCACAATTCAAACAAGTTTTGCTGGATGTTTCTTATTTTGTATTAGATGGTTGATAGCATTCCCAAAGAATGTCTGGAAAAATGCCTTGATTTGTCACTAGGGCCATGCTTCAGAGAAACACCCAGTGTAGCAGAATCACTGCAAGGGATTTTGCTGAGTGGTAAATCAAAAGTGAGTCTTGCATAGATTTTGGGTGTTCCCCTCCCTGCCCCTCCTTTTTTCTAGTCTAAGCTGTCTGGTAGCACTTAGAGAAGAAAGTAGATGTAATAGCTGCCAGTCAGTTGGGGTTTGGTTTGTTTGTTGGTTTTTTTCCCCAGAAAATTAGGGAAGATCAAAGAATTCCCAGAAATCGGTGTAATTTAAATTCAGTGGTATAAGATGCTTCCTTGGCTCTCTGATTTTAGAGTACTGTGGGCATGATGTATGCAAATGAGAGCAAATCTGGATGTTTTTATATGATGCTCAAGTAAATGACACAAAGACCATTCAGTAGTGAAAACAGTTTCAGCAAGTAATGAAAATGAGTCATAATGACTTAACAGATGGATTATTTTGGAGGGTGCTTTCCTTTCTTCAGCCGCGTCTCCCTCTTAAGTAGCATCAGGTTTTTTTGTCCTTGGGTACTTTTTTTTAAAGGTAAACTGCTTGTTGTGATGCAGCACATAAAAAGAACGCGCCTGTACGGCAAAAACAGCAAAATAAAATTGTGCCTGAGGTAACTGTGTCAATTTCTTGTCTCCTTTCCCAGCTGTGCATGCCCAAGGGGCTGTCCTTCAGGACGCAGGCGGATAACAGAGACCCGCAGCTGCACTCGTTCATCATCACCAGGGAGGACGGCTCCCGCACCTACGGCTTTGTGCTCACCTTCTACGAGGAGGTCACGAGCAAGCAGATCTGCACGGCCATGCAGACGCTGTACCAGATGCACAACGCCGAGCAGTACAGCAGCGTCTGCGCCTCCTCCTCCTGCAGCATGGACTCCCTGGCCAGCAGCATCGACGAGGGCGACGCCACGTCCCTCGCCAAGCTCCAGCGCTACAACTCCTACGACATCAGCAGGGACACGCTCTACGTCTCCAAGTGCATCTGCCTCATCACGCCTCTGCCCTTCATGCAAGCCTGCAAGAAGTTCCTGATCCAGCTCTACAAGGCGGTGACCTCCCAGCAGCCGCCACCTCTGCCCCTGGAGAGCTACATCCACAACATCCTCTACGAGGTGCCCCTGCCCCCCCCGGGGAGGTCGCTCAAGTTTTATGGGGTTTACGAGCCCATCATTTGCCAGAGACCTGGGCCCAACGAGCTGCCTCTCTCTGACTACCCTCTGAGGGAGGTCTTCGAGCTGCTGGGCCTGGAGAACCTGGTCCAGGTCTTCACCTGTGTTCTCCTGGAGATGCAGATCCTTCTGTACTCACAAGGTGGGCACTCATCCAGCAATGTCTGTTTCCAGTGGGCAGTTCCTGGGCAGCTGCAGCCACAGGAGCTCATAGAATTTCGCATTTTACGGCGCTAAGGTTGATTTTTGAAATGTGAGCGTGCATTGAAAAAAATGAGAGAAATCAGTATATCCTGATGAAAGCACTAAATAATTGTTTCCTCCAGGCAGTCTAGGTGCTGCTTGTTTAATTATGCATTGTATTTATCACTTGTGGCAGCTAGCAATAGAATACATTTGATTATTATCCTCACACTGCCCTTGATCATGCAAGACAGCATGAAATTAATCCTATCTTCTTCAAAAATACCAGCAGAAAGGAATACATCTTCCAGAAGACACTCTTGCTGCTATTTTGTTTTTCAAATTTCAGCAATGTATCGACGTCTAGTGTAATTTCCTGCCTCCCATATGATGGATATGTTCCTATTAAAACACTGAGAGTGTTTTAGCACTTGGAGGCCAAAGATTTAATGGTGGGTTGAAGCTGAGTGGAGCTACTGGTCATTCCTTTTTAGTCCTGCTTGAGGTATTTGGGAACATTGCTGACAAGGATCCTAGTACTTCTTTTTGAGACACTAAGATTGCAGTTGGCCAAACATTGGCAGAAGTTGCTTGCACAGAGCCTATCCATGTTGCATGTTGAAGTGTGCCAGCAAGCTTCGGAAAATCTGGTTTTGAAAACATTTTCTCTTATGGTTGTGTCTTTCTGTAATAGTGCAACACTCTGCTGCAGGTTTGGGGAATCCTGACTTAGTACTGGGCGTGCTTTGGGATTTTATACCCCTATTACTGTTTCCTCTAGGATGTTGGTTCCCCTGAGTCTGGCCCTGGTGGTATTCGGATGTCCAACATGTCAAGTTCAAGCTTTCCTGCTGACTTTCAAGGAGATGTTCAGACTTTTTGGGTGCTCCTCTAAGTCTCACTGGAAGCCCGTCCCTGTAATTTGGGTTCCCAAATGGCATCTGTGATTCTCACCCTAAATTAGGAAAATGTGCGTCAGGGAAAATTTATCAGGGGTGGGGGGAGTGGTTTCATCAGAGGAGAATGAAAAACCTGGAGCCAGGAGGTACACATGCCTTTTAGTGGAAAGAGGAAAAGATGCTGAATACCTAGGCTTTTCAAGAGAAGTGGTTCGAGCAGCAGACAGCTTGAAATGGAGCAGGGAGAGAGAATGGGAAATGGTCTAAAATGAGTATGGATAATGAACCTTCAGGCTCCAGAAGGGATTGCTTGGGTTTGTCGTATGAAAGAAAAGGTCAGGAAGTGTGTAATGGTCATGCTAATAACTAAATGACTGAGAAAGGGGGAAAATGTTCAGGGAGGTGGAAAAAGGGTAGTTCTTCTGCAAATGACTGAATTCAAAGGATTGATAGTTCTTTGCAGAGCTCTTCTCCACATGGACTCCAGGGGTTTGCTTTCAAGAACTGAAAATGAAAGGTTTTATCTTCTCTCAGTTTGAAGTGTGAGCAGAAATCCTGCTGCTAGTTTTGATTAGGCTGCTTTTCCCCTCCCTGCTGCTTCTGTGTGTGTGCGTGCACTTATCCCCTTTCTTCCTCAGTTTGAATCGTGCTGCCTTTGCCACTTTGCACTGGGGTTTGATATTAAACAGCAGCACCACTGAAATGCCTCTCACCCATCCCTGCTCATCAGTCCCACCCTGCTCCCTGCTTACGACCTCACTGAGAGCTGAGAATTTCTTTTTTCTTTTTCCTTTCTCACTGAAAGATAGTAGCATTGGGAAAAATGTGCTTGTCAGGTTACATTTTAGTAATATTTTGTGCATGTGAGAGCAACCTGTGTATGCATTACTTTTGTGATAGTCATTGAGACAGATACAAAATATCTACTAAATAATTGTGACTCAGCCTTCATGTCCACCAGAAGTTAGATAAATGTTGTTCTTCCAATTACTGGTTATAATTTAAGGGTTCACTTGGTTTGTTTGGTTTCATTGTGTGGCCTTTTTTTTTTTTTAAAGAAAAGTGAGATAGTGAGAGGTGATCCTTTCCACCCTTCAAATCTCAGAATTTTTTCTTCCTCCTCTCTTCTCTTCTATTTGTGAATCTGGGGATGTCCTTGACATGACTTTTACTTGCCTATCTAACATAGACACGAATTGATGGTGCATGGGGGGAAGCACACAGCTGTATTAGGGAAATTCTGTGATTATGTAAATAGCAGCGTAATGCTGGTTCCCAGAGGTGAGGAATGTGGAGTGGAGGGCAAGTGCAAAGCCTCAGTTTTGGCATACCCTGATAGCTGAGTGCTTGGCTAATTGTGCACTGAGGCTTCTTTTAAATGTCAGTCTTGCTATTCCTGAAAAAGAAAACAGCAGCTATTTTCCAATTTGAGATATAACCAGCCTAGAAGGTAATGAAATCTGCTCTCTTCAGCTTTGAGATCCATCAGGGAGAAAAACTTTTTTAACTTTTAACTCCCAAGTTCTTTCAAGGCAAAAGATGAAAAGGCTTTGGCTGACATATCTCTTGTTCCAAAATAACAAATGGGAGAGGGATTTTGCAAGTTTGCCCTTCTTTGCCTTCCTGCTTTAAAGAGGGGGGACTCATTGGACTCATGTTTCCAGAGGCCTGGCCTTGCTGCAACCTTCCCAAACTCAACAAGAGATTAGTAGAATAGTTGCAATTTCAAGGAAGACAGCATTATTTACACAAAATCACAATTCACTGACATAATCCTGTAATACTCAAGAAATCAGAGCTGGAGCAAAACCTACTTCAGTTCATTAAACTATTTCAGTGAGAGCTGCTGTTAACCTGTATGGGAGATGTAAGCTGACTTTTTTCTGGTTCTCCTAGACTTGTTGGAAGGAAGCTTTTCATTTAAGCTTGAAAAAAAATTTAGTTCTTCTGTAGGAAAGTTCTTCTTTTGGAAAGGGAAGATGTAAATTGTTGCACAACCCCAACTATATAATAAGCCTAGTTGGTAATAGCAGCAGTGAAAGGCTGGCAAGAAGGTTGCACAGAGACTGTACTGGCTTTTCTGGAATGGTTTTTCTCAAGGGAACTAGGCGTTGAGGATGAAAAAGTTTATTTTAAACCCTGTAGCTGGGGCTAATGTTTCCAGCAGCCTGAACAAAGGCATCTAAGTCAATGGAGGGGTGAGGGTGTTGGGTGACTTTGCCCAGCTTGCCCTGGATGTGTTCCCAGCGTGATATGGGAGTGTCTGGCTCAGCTCTGCCTTGGGGACAGGACCAATGGGTGGCTGTTTGTACCATGGCTGCTACAGCCATCCTTGGGTATCCAGTTGCACTGTTGATGGTGACTTAGGGGTGACTGGTACCCCACCACTTGGGAAAATGCAGGGCTTGCAGTGGATTGTAACTTCACTTTACAGCTGTGATGGTCAAGCAGAGGGCTGAACAGAGACTGGCAGCAAAGAATGATGAGCTCATTTTTTAAGCTGCTTTGTTTCCATACATTTTGGACTGCATAGCTGGGTAAGTGGCAGATACCTGTGCTCGCACCTCAGTGGCAAGACTGAAAAGATCATCCCTTACTGTTCCTGGAGATTGTGTGGACTTCCAGGGAGTTAATCACAACCACTGCTGGTGGAAAGTGCCAACTTTGGTCTGCAAAGGTGGTATGGAAACCTGTACCTGAAATCACTTTCACTGTACATTAATTCCTGCAGCCTCAGGTTACATCCTTCTGCACATGTTTTTAAGAGTGTGTTTTTAAGATTAAATAGGGCAAGTTTTCAACATTTGGGCTTTGAAAACCAAGGGATTAGAGATGTTTTCCCTGCAATTCTTCAGGATGCAATCTTTGCAGTGCTCTTGTAAGTGCCCTTTATTCAGAGCACAACTCCTGTGCAACTGTGCAGATGTAAGGTCTTGTTTATGTCCACCCTTCAATAGGTACTACAATTTCCAAAGGATAAGTAACAAAACTTATCTCACTGGTGTGAGATTCCTGCTGGAGAGAGATGAATTAAACTGTGAGCTCTGTGGAAACCTCTGCAATCCATTTTATATGTCTGCCTTTCAAGGGATTTAAGCATGAGAGGGAACGTGTGGATGAGACAGAGATAAACTTCTTAGAGCTTAGCCTGTTTCTACTCATTATAATTTTGAGCGTTTTCCAAGTTGTTTTTCCAAGGGCTTGAGTAATTGCTCCTCCAAGATTGAAATATTCTTTGCTCTTTTTTTTTTAATCTTAGAAATTGTAATACAAATGACTATGAATATATAAAGTCACTGCCTAGAAAGCATTGTGTCTGAAAGATCTTTCTTATGAAGTCTGTTTTGGGGTAGATTTTTAAAAACTAATACATGCATGATGTGTTTGGCTTTTAAAGCATTTTTATGCCAAATAATTATGTAAAAAACCTTTGCTCTTCTACTCATTATTTAAATAATTGCCCTCCACAGTAATATTCATCCAAATCAGTGGGAAGCTATTGCAGAGAACAAATTATATGGAGACAAAAATCTGTGTGCTTTGGAAGAGACCTGGGTTTATGGCCTCACTAGAGCTACACTCAGAGGCTGCAGTGCGTGTTTCCCTGGAAAAAAGACAAGTAATTGGGTAGAGAAATCAGAGAATGACATATAGTCTTCCTTTTTTTAAGTTAGGTGAAATGACAAAATTGTTTTTTAATTAGAAGGTGTTCAATTTTGTTAGCTGTCAGTATGACTTGAAAAGTGAAGGTTTTAAAGCATCTGGGAAAAAGGAGAAGGAGCTGGTTCAGGTCTGTGCCACAACCCCACTCCTGTTTGTGTTCACAGTGAGCTGTAAAGGGAGATGGGGCCGCTGCTTTTAACACTGCACACACACACTACAACCTCTCCCCCCTTTTTTTTTTAACTTGGATCTCATCTCATTTTTTCCATGATAAAACATCTTTACCTTTTCAGAATGAGGGGAAGAAAGTTAAATTAGGCCTTTACGTTGCAGTTATAGCAAATTCCAGATAAATAACATGTCAGTCTAAAGTGATCTTGAGCCAAGTTGTTCCCTGCTGGACCCTTGTGTCCTCCCCACCATTGTGCTGCTGGCTGGGGAGCCTGTTCTGCCCCACAGGAGAGAGCAAGGTGCTCAGGAGCACCTTCATGTGTCCTGCTGGCACCTTGTCAGCCTTCTCACAGACTTTTGCCCTCTTCTCAGAGGCTTAACCATGCTAGTAATGGGAGCTAATTCTTGAGGTGGCTCTTAATCATAAATTAATTCATGCTGAACCACTGATGGCTGGCTGGGACGTAGTTAAATTATATAAATGGAAGTGAATTGAAGCAGAAGCTTTTTATATTAAGAATTGGCCAGCAAGGAAAAAGGGTAAGAATTGGCCTTGGTGAATATTGGCCTTGGGATGTTTCTCTTGGGGCAGAGCTGACTCCCAGTTGGAGAGGCTAATTCTTCAGGCAATTAGATGCAGGTTTGTCTTGACCCTTCTGTTTAAGAAAATATGTATTTTCATATTTGCATAAATTGCCACTCTGCTTTTATCATATAACTGATGTGCTACATCACTCACTGGTAAATCCACCTTTCCTTTGGGGATGGAAGGGCCACTGAGATGCCAGGGGTCATTTCCTTGGGACAGTCTGCTGGTAACAAGCCCATGTCATGGCACCTCTGCAGGTTCCCTGAATGCACCACTGCTGCAAGGTGATTTCTGTAGTGAATAAACATTTCCTGCACCACTTTTGTGTGTTTTATCTGAACACCCCTTGAAAGTCACCAGGACTGGCTTGTCAGTTGTCACAGCTGCCAGTGCGCAAACCAGATGAAAGGTGGAAGCTTCCAGGGCACTTTGATGTGTGCAGCACTTGTGTGTGCTGCTTCTGTGGAGCCACTGAGATCTGATTTGAAAACCTTTGCTTTCATAAACAATTTTTGTCTCTGATGTGCATTTCAGATTTAGTTTTTCATCTGCAGTGTGCTATATATAAACATTACAGATCTGAAGGTACCCAGACCCAAGACAGGTCTGGTTATAAGCTGTTTCTGACTCATATTCAGAGCTCAAAGCAAAATAATTTTATTTTCCAGTTTTTCCAATACACCTGGCTCATCTAATTCATCTC
>VXAX01005069.1:546-60607 GCA_013399835.1 Leptocoma aspasia | reverse complement strand
AAAAAAAAAAAAAGGCAGTTGAATAACAATTGCTTGTAATACTTGGACTGAAGAGGTAGCATGTGGAAAAACTACTGGTCACAAGAATGTTTTAAAGCTTGTTCAGGTGTTTCCCTCTAAAGAATTAGCTTTTATTCATTCAGGTTCATTGATTTTTTTTCTCTGTTGTTGGTTTGGTTTATTTTATTTAAGACAATTTTTTGTGCATCCTGATAAGGTACTCTTTGAGAACACCATCTGATGATCATCTTCCAGGATACATTTTTGAATATGTGGCATTGCAAAGCTGCAGTTTTCCTTTGTGTGTTCTAAAAGCAATATAGGAAAGGAAGTGGTGTCCAGGAAACTCATCTCTTCAAATGCTTCCAAGTGCTTTCAAATTTAATGTAAAGTGAAACTTCAAAAGGAAAATAAAGGGGCACAGTCTATTTTTAAAGCCTTGGACTGGATTTAGAGGATCCCGGCTGTGACTCCAGCTCTGTGGTAGGCTTTCTGCCCTACCTTTGGTAGGTTACTGGAACAGAGAGCTGGAAAATGGCCAAGTTGTGCTTTCATCAGTAAGGCTGGAGGTGTTGAAGCTGGAGTAACAGTTCAGTGTTCCCAGCAGGAACACCATTTCTGGGGAGAATGAGCGTGTGTGCTCTTACACATGCCTTATACACAAAGTTCCTGTGACTGGGAATTTGCTGAGAAGGTCCCAGGTGAGATTCTCTTCTGTTTGATTATTACCAAAGATGTGAATCTGTTTTGGGGGCAGAACCTGAATGCAGACTTAGCTCTTCGGGGCAGGGATAACACTGATGTCTTTTCACCTTCTCAAAAGATCTTGGTTTTGCTTTGCTGCAGCATGGTAAAGATTTTGAGATATCAGACTCTTTTGTGGCAGGAAAAGTAATTTTTATGTTGAGCTTTGTGAACTGCTTAACATCTCAGAGCTTCTTTCCCCAGTATGCATAATGAAAAGAAGATTATTTGGTTTTTTCTTTGAGCTTGACTCTGCTGCCCTCTCCTTCACTTAGGGAAAAGGTTGTGTGAGAGGCAGCACTGCACCAAATCCAGCTCAGCTCTTAGGAGGCAGTGGTTGCAGTGGGAGCCCCAGGGAGCACTTTGCCTTGGGGTTATCCTCCTTGAGCAGTTTGTCTTGGAAAACGTTCTGTGAACGAGTTAGAGATGGAGCTTTGAACATGAAGTCTTAGAATAATTTTGGTTGGAAAAGACCTTGAAGATCATCAACTCCAGCTGTAAACTAACACTGCCAAACCCACCACTCAATCATGTCTCTATTGCCATATTTACATGTCTTTTAGATGCCTCCAGGGATGGTGACTCAACTCCTCCATTGCAATGCTCAGCAACCCTTTCAGTGAAGAAATTTTTTCCTAATATCCAATCTAAACCTCCCCAGGCACAACTTGAGGCCATTTCCTCAATCCCCTGTTTCCAGGTTGTCCTCAGTAACCGTGTATGCATCCCTCAAATGATGATAGGTACAAGAATCTCTCCATCAAAAATTATTTCGGGCTTTACATGATAGGTGTCTAACCTTGTACAGGCTTGAAAGTACATAAAAGTAACTGGGGTTTCTGACTCCTTTAAACAGATAACAAAAAAAATATTTACAGATTTTTGAATATTATTTTTCTGGAGGAAACTGGAACTTCCCTCTCTTCAGTCAAACTGCTGAGTACATAAATATTTTTTGTCTGCTAATCCCTGACAAGCATTGCTAGATGGTAACAGGCTAATCATTTAGTCATCACTAATTTTTTTTTTTTTAAAAACAGCTTTTCTCATAGTAAATTGGTTACAAAATTTGTGCTAGTGGCCATTTAAAATATTTTCAGTAGCACCAGAGAAAAGTTAGCATCCGTTTCCAGAGTTTAATGTCCTTATCCAAAAAGGTCTTTGCAACTTCTCTGCCAAGACCTGTTTCTTCATGTGGCTGTGTAGATCAGAACAGACTTTGAAGGTGTTTCACATACTAAGACATGCTGCTTTCTCTATTTGATTTTTTTTTTAATCTTTAAAGCTTTCAGAGTTGTGAAATGTTGTGAGACTCCTAAGCTTCTCCAAGCAGGTATTATAACTTGAGTTTGTGTAAGTGCTCTTCAACAAGACAGGGAATGCACATGTATAATTATAGACCATTGCATGGGCAGGAATTCATAAGCAACTGATCCATAGCTGGGAGTGTTTTGGAGGTGTAACCTTGAGACTGACTTGTATGCATGAAAATAATTTTGAAGACTGACTGAATAGCTATTAGTAAGACAAGATGAAAAACGTTTTTGCCCTGCCAACTGACCTTCTGCAGATCGTGGCTGGTTTTCCACAGGGAGAGGTGCTAGCAAGGAGAATGGGTTATGCAATTTGTTGTTGTAATTTGCATCTTTATTCAAGAGCATCTTCCCAGTGACCTCCTAATAGCTGAGCAGTGTCAGATGACAGCATTTTTGCTGTTGTTGGTGTCTGCCAAGGTTGCAGACTGGGATGTTCAGGAAATGGAAAGGGTCAAGCTGGGCTCCTCTCCAGGCAAAAGCAGTCAGTGGGGCTGGAGGAAAAAGCCTTCTCACTTGACTCAGAGCCAGGGTGTTCATACATGTATCTTCCTTTTCCTGGAGTGGGGCAGAGAGGATTAGGAGAGATGGACAACAACCCAAGCATTACCCAGGATCTGGGTCTGGCATCTGTGAGAGGGAAGATCTTTTGGTTGTCCAAGCCAGAGCTTGTGAGACTCGCCTGGCACTGATGAGGCTTGGGTTTGGACACAGCCATGGAGCTTACAAACCCAGGGGTCTTTACCTGTTTCCAGATGGATTGTCTGCAGTTTGAGATTTGCTGTCAGGATGACCATCTCTTTAAGACCAGTATGTGATTTTTTAATTTATATTAAAAATTTGTGCTGAATTTATCCCCTTATTTATATGAATAAATATCGTGTGGTATTGCATCATGCCACGTGGATATTTGATAAATAATTTGCTCTTACCCAAATTCTGAAACATCCAGCTCAGCTGGACTGAAATAAATTTTAATTTTAAAAATAATGCACAATGTGCTTACTAAAATCAAAATATTGCAAAGCGATGAACTAGTGGTTTAAACACAAATTTGGGAAACTAATATAAATATACTAGCTGCGCAGAATATATTTGAGAACTAAATTTATATTAGGCTTCTGTTTGGATTTAACTTAAAAGCACTGCTTTTATATACTTAGGGACTGTAAACTTCTGCTGGTATGTGGCCAAGACAAGTCTTCTGGAAAGTACACTCAGCTTTGGAAATAGTAGCAAGTGGAGCAGAAACAGGCAGGCAGAAGCAAGCAAGAAACCACAATGTTTCCTTGAAGTTCACTTCTTTCTCCTCTTCTTCCCATGTAAAAATACATGCTTATTATGGAATGAAAGTATTATTATCCTGTACTAGAGACAGAACTTCTGGTATCTTTTTAATAAATTAATTTAATGACAGAATAGATCTAGATAAGGTATGAGCATCTATGCTCAGCTGTTTCTTTATGGGAGGAATGAGTTTCAACAGATGAAATAATGTTTAAGGTTTTTAAGTACTGTCTTATTTCCCAAACAACATCTTATCATATAAACACGGTTTCTGTCTTGTTTTGTCACGGGTGTCCTTGCCAAACAGATCTCAAAAGCAGAACACAGGGAGATAATTCAATATCTGTCTTTCTCTCCCCCGTGTCTAGATTATCAGCGCCTGATGACGGTGGCAGAGGGAATCACAACGCTGCTGTTCCCCTTTCAGTGGCAGCATGTGTATGTCCCCATCCTGCCTGCCTCTCTCCTGCATTTCCTGGATGCTCCTGTTCCCTACCTGATGGGGCTGCAGTCCAAGGAGGGAACCGACCGCTCCAAGCTGGAGCTGCCTCAGGAGGTCAGTGTCCACTTTCAGGGTTGCTGCCCTGAAATGCCTTATTTATTAATATTTGTGTGAATTACTGCTGGAAAGTAATGCCTGGTGTTAGGAGGCTTCGCTGGCCTGTGAAGACTGAGATAGTAGGGAAGCTTCCATGGCCCTTCTTGGTCCATTTCTGAATTTAGTGAGTACCACTTACTGTTTTGATTTCTAAATGCTTCTCTTTCTGCTGTTTGTTGTGACAAAGTTGAAATTTTGTCAGCTTTCCCTACATCTCACACTCCACCAGGTTTTGTTACTCCATCAGTGTCACAGTCCTACTGACAGAGGGCTAAAGAGCATTTCATTCGGGGAGGATCTTGATGGATTTGGGTCTCAGGTGCAGTTGCTGGATGATGTAAACATGTCCTTGTCCCCCTGCTGCTGAGAAGCGTGGCGTGTCCTGCCAGCCCCATCCGTCCATGGCTGAGCCCATGTGTTCCTGGTCTATTAGTAGACCAGCCTCAAGCAAGCCAGGCTTGCATTAATACTGTGCCTATGAACCACTTAGAGAGGCAAAAAAAAGGAAGGAGAGGACATCCTCTTAATCTCAGGGTTAAATCCTTGGTAGTAGTGGATAGTGAAATGGAGATTTTTTTTCTCCTCAAAATTTGATGCAGGTGATTAAATCTGCTTCATGTTTTGACCTGGCCATATGGCAAAGTCTTTGGGATATGGCTCACCTGTCTCCATTCCAGAGGGTGACTGGAACCAGAGCACTCCATGTGCTTTTAAACTTAGGTTCTTCTTAAAATCAGTGGGAACCCCAAGAGTATCTGTTCATGCAGCAGTCACATCTCCTGCCAGTGGCTGTGCTGAGGGGACTGTCCTGGGGGCAGAGTCCTTAAGGCTTCCAAATACCTGCTCTGACTGAGAAGGCAGATGGGAGCAGCAGCAGAGGAGAATGTGCAGGGTGGGAGTTTTTGTGTGGAAGTGGAGGGATAAGCACAGGGCAGGGGTAATACAATTTTTAATAAAGGTCTGTTTTACATATTGCGTGAAAGTGACTGAGTCAGCCTCGGTGGCATGGAGCTGCAAATCAAACTTTACCTCATGGATACAGTGACTGAAGCACATGAAATCTCCACTGGTGTGGAAGCAAAGCTGTTATCTAGCTATGCTCCGCAGTAAAACCATGCTAATATTACATAATTACAGTGATTTTTAAAGTTATTAGTCACATGCTTTTGGTTAGCAGATTAAGCTGTCATTTTCCTTAAATTAAAATTTTAATGTGACAGTATTTAATATTGCAGTATGGTTGGAATAACAAATATCACCAGGGAGAGAAGAGTGGGGTGGAATCTGCCCCCTCCATGATGTTTAACAAATGAGTGAAAAATACCAGCATTTATGAATACCACAGGTCCAGTAACTGTGGCAGAGGGAAAGAAAGAAGAGATATTGAACAGGGAAGATCTTGAATCTCAAATTCCTCTAGACAATAAAAAATAAAAAATCCCTCAGCATGCGAGCAGTGATGAAGTGCTGTTCACATCAGCATTCCTTTATTGTTCAGGCCAGGGGCTCGCTTTTCAAGCTCTTGCTCTAAATATAAACCATTTGTTTGTTGGAGATAAAAATTCTAACAACTGGCCATCATGCTGTCTTAAGGTTACTAATCGCCCTGCATTAACTTTAATCATCAGATGTTTTTGAAGAGAGAAGTGAGAGCAATTCCCCAAGGGTTTTCTGAATCCAAATCTCATTTTTCAAGTTTTGTAAATGATATGCAGAGCTGAAATTAAAAAGCCTTTGAAATGAAATATTGATAGATAAGAAGGCAGTCCCTGAGCTAAAGAACTGTACTGATGAATACCACAACTGTGTAATAGCTACATAGTTAAATAAAGGAAATCATTTTGTATGAAGAAATGCTTTTCCTTGTACAGACTAAATTTAATATGAAAAAGCTGAAGGGACACTTCTGCTTTTCCAGGTGAATCCTAATACACTTTATTGAAAGATGATTAATGTTAATAAACATGTCCCTGAATAAATATTCAATATATTATAAACATGTTTGCTGTGGGATGTATTGTCCTGCTGAAAATTAACCTTTTCAAAAATGAAGGAAAATAAATTATTTCATTGTCACATAATCTGAAGATTAGTCTAGGGCATCTGGTAAGAAGTAAAGAACACTAAAAGTGCCTGGGAGAAGGCAGAGGAGCTGTGCTAATGGCCAAGTCAGGATAACAAAGACCTGCTGCTGCCTTATGGGTTTTCTGCATCTCCTGTTCTGCAGTTTTATGCCAGGATAAAACACACCAGAGCTCAGCACCTTGGGAATCTGACCTGGTTTAAGATTTTACTCAGCACAGTGCACTCAGACAGTGAATTTCAGATGTAAGCCACCGTTCAGAAGATCAATTACTGTTTTTTCATTCTGCTATATTCCTGAGGGTGCATTTGCAATGTAATTAATTTTTATGTGGGGTTCTTCTATCCCTCCATCGACACTTTCCTAGTAAAAGTACCTGCTCTGCTAGATTAATGTTTTCACTTAGCTTTAATCTTACAGGCTGAGATCCATCTCCATTCATAGCAAAGCTAAGAGCACTCTCTTTAAATCTCAGGCAGAGGAATTGCCAGTATTAAAAGCCTCCATGGAAACAGGGGGTCAGGGGAGTGGGGAAACAAGACTCAGCCTCTAGTGGACAAGCTGTACTCAGACATAATCCCAAAGGATTTCCGTGGGACTCTCTTTTGTAGTTTTGCTTGAAGCAGCATCATCTTTCTCACTGAACATCTCATTTCCTGGTAGCACAGCTGCAGAGGCTTCTTGCAGCTGGATCCTGGTAACATAAATGTGCCTGTGAAGTGCAGTAATTCACACAAAGGGTATTTGCATGGGCTGAGAAGTGGTGCTGCACTTGCTGCTTGGTGGTGTGTCCTTGGCTGCTCTGGGAGAGCATATTAAATCTTTGTAGTGGAAAGTTTGGGGTCTGCATACCCTGGGGAAACAGGAGAAGGCAGGAGCCTTTATTTGTCCTCCAGTTGACCCTCAGCTTTACTGAAGTCTGAAATGTCACAGGCTAGACAACACAGCTAAAGTGTCCTGCATATGTGTGCGCTTACCCTTCCGTCTGGAAGCACCCTGGGAGAAAGGGCTGCATCGCAGAGGAACCGGTTCAGTGCTGAGTGTCCACTTTGAAACTTTTGTTTGTATTTCAGGCAAACTTGTGCTTTGTAGACATCGATAACCATTTCATCGAACTGCCAGAGGAATTCCCGCAGTTCCCCAACAAGCTGGAGTTCATCCAGGAAATCTCCGAGGTTCTCCTGCAGTTCGGGATCCCTCCAGAAGGCAACCTGCACTGCAGTGACAGCGCCACCAAACTCAAGAACTTGGTTCTTAGCGACCTGGTGAACGACAAGAGGAACGGGAACATCCCCAGCAACGCCCTCAGCGTGTACGAGCTGCTGAAAGGCAACGAGACGATCGCCCGCCTGCAAGCCCTGGCCAAGAGAACGGGCGTGACCATGGAGAAAATGACCATCACCACCCCCCTCACAGAGGAGAGGGATGGGAAGTTGTCCTGCGCAGAGCTGGAGCTGAGGGACTACAAACTGAACGTGCAGCTCCGCGAGGTTTTCGCCAACCGCTTCACGCAGATGTTCGCCGACTACGAGGCTTTCGTCATCCAGGCTGCCCCCGACATGGAGTCGTGGCTGACAAACAGGGAACAAATGCAGAACTTTGACAAAGTAAAGATAGCCGTGTATTCGTGTCTCCATCTAAAAGGGGGAGGGAGGATAGCTGAATTTGTGTGTATATATAGCCTAGGTTCTCTTTAATCTGCCGCTCCTCATCTGCCTCCCTGCGAGGTTTGTCCGTTTCCATTACACAGGGCCAGACCTCCTGCCAGAGTAAATCGGAGCACATCCACTGAGCTGTTCAGAGCCATCCTGGCTGGTACAAACCAAGCTGGCAGGCTTCTGCTCCTGTGGGCTTGGTGGACGGGTAGCAATGCAAAGTGACTTCTTTTTCTGTCTTTCTTTCTTTTTTTTTGTTTGTTGGGAGAGAGGTGCACACTTGAGACAAAAAAACAGATCTAGTTTTTCATTTTTCCTAACCTCGTGGTGGAGGTTTTTGGTAATGTGTAATGTTGTTCTGAAGAAGGTTATCACTTAAAGAGTATTGTTATGACTCCATTGTAGTGTATGCACAAGAGGGAAAAGGAATCCCTCGAGATTAGAAATGGGGATATAAAGACATGGGAGGGTAGCAAAAGGAATGGGAAATATTGGGAAGCTTGCACAGCTGCTGAGTGACCCTACAAAGCAGATAGTGTTCTTAGCCATCATCTTTTTTAGATACAAGTCCTTCTCTAAGGAAAAGTTTAAGAGGATGAACAGTGAGGAACAGACTAAATACTGATCTGAGTCAGTTTTTGATTTAAAAAAATTGCTGCCGTGCCTTTTATTAGTTTGTTTGGTTTTGGGCATTAAACAGTGCAGCATTCAAAAGGATGGGGTTGTTTAGGCAATCTCTGCTAGTGCTTCTGCAATAAAATGGGCTGTTAAGTTTAGGGTTTTCAAAGCTCAGTTAGACAGTTAGACACACAGTCAATTCTAATTGGAAATTCATTATTAATTGCCCTGTGTAACATCACAGGAGAGCATCAGCTGAAGAGCACTGTGCACCCTTGATATGTGTGACACCTTAATAAGTGATATGGTCCCAGGCAACGATGCCCAGACCAGAGGTCCCACGGGGGCACATGTGGTGGTCTGCCATGCATTTCACAGGGTTTGTTCCTGGGGGTGAGAGCTGCTAGGTTGCTTTGAAGAAGCAGGCAGCGTGAGCACTACTTTAGTAGTGCTTTCAATATCCCTTTGTTCCAGCTGTCACAAAGCCTCCCTGGCTGCTTATTTCTTACAGTTGTGAGCCAAACCCTTTTGTAGATGGATTCACAGTTCTCTGAGAGGTGTTTCTGTGGTGGGGGAAGCCTTGTCCAAGCCTTCCTGCTGGCTGCTGGATCAGCTCTCTGCTGGAGGATGGCTGGGCACATCAGTGCTGGGCAGGAGCGTGGCATTAATGAGCTGTTCTGTATTTCAGGCTTCCTTCCTTTCGGACCAACCCGAGCCTTACCTCCCATTCCTTTCACACTTCATCGAAACACAGATGTTTGCAACTTTCATAGACAATAAGATAATGTCCCAGTGGGAAGAGAAGGACCCTTTTCTACGTGTTTTTGACTCCCGAATTGAGAAAATAAGGCTATATAACGTCAGGGCCCCTGCACTGCGGACATCCAACTACCAGAAATGCAGCACTCTGAAAGAAGCAGGTACGTTCAGATGGGCTGGTAAAATATTCAAAAGTACAATGTCAGCCACCAAGAAATATAGGTCCTCAGTCATCTGAGTGTTGCAGTTGATGAGGAAGTCCTAGAGCTACCTGAGGGGGACTCAGCAGTGTCCTTGTCTCATCTAAGCAGAAACTTCAGCATGCTGTTAGACACCAGAAATGACAGAAGCCTTTACCTTTCCTTTGAGCTCTCGTGGGCTGGTGCCTTTAATAAAATCAAGCCAAACCCAAATGGAGCTGGCTCACAGTTTCTCATCTCAGGCAGCTCCTGTTCCATTGCCAGGAGAGCTTTCCTTCACCCTGGTGGTGGGACCAGTGCCAGCCACACTGAGGAGTTGAGCCCCGGTGTCTGCTCCACTGGCCTTGTCTCCCCCTTCCCATAAAAAGACATTGTTTTGCCTTACACCATTTGGTTAGAGCAGCAGGGGCTGCCAGGTGGGGATGTAATCCTGTGTGGCATATTTAGTACCTCCAGCAATAGATGTTCAGTGTTAATGAACAATACACTCTACTGAAGGCTTGGAATTTTTTCCCATTACTGTCACAGGATGCCTTTTCAAATAATACTTGAATTTCTTACTTAATGTTTGTCCAAGTATTTATTTAATTTCTAAGTAATACAGGGAAATTGTACTCCTCAATTTGTTGGGACACATATTAGTAAGATAGGGCAAACACATTTCTCATGGGGTTTTTTTTTAGTTTAACTCCTTCAGTGTTTTATTTGCTATAAATGTGTCAGAAATAGAAATCTGTCTGTTTAACTTTTTCTGTCTAAACCCAATTCTAATTTGCAGGTCAGCTGTCTATTCAGCGTCTAGTTTTGGCAGATATTGTGGCACCAGAACCTCATTTTCTGTCTTGTGAAAAGCAGCAAACTGATAGTAATACCAATTTTCCTTCATATTTACCATTCACAGTATATATGACCCCAGCACTGATCCAGCACCTGTTTGTTTAACTATTTTTGGAACCCTTCATATCCTCTGACCCCACACTACCCACTCCTTTTCACCAAAATGGAACCACACAAAATGATTTTTATTTTTTTTAGAGGAGGAAAAAATACTTGCTGAGTTTCTAATGATAATGTATGTAAATCTTGTGACAGCTTCTTTCCCATCACAATTTTATAAAATAGGAAATTAGTTCTATGTTGTTCTTAACAAATGGAAAACAGATTCAGCTTCCACATTTTGCATATGTATTCACTAGCTGCAATACACTGAAAGAACAGGCCTGCCCGTTAATAGATGGGCTAGAAAGAGTTGAATATTAAAGTTGCTAATTAAATGCTGAATTCGCCCATACACCTCCTTTCCCAAGTTCTTCACAAGTTAAGAGGGTGGCAGGTTTTATTTTCATTCTGCTCGAGGTTTGAGATGGAAACCCTCAAGTCCTTGAAGCAAAGGATTGAACAGCTTCAGTTTCAGTGGAGCTGAGATTCCTGGGGAGCTTTCTCCCATCTTACCATAGCTTTCCTTGTTTCCAAGAACCTGCTTGTCCTCTTGATGCTGCTCAGGTCTTGCTACAGTTAGCTATGCTTTTTGAAGGCCTGTCATCCAGTAAAGGCATATCTAAATTCAGGAGGAGGATCATGATAATCCCAGATGTTTGCAAAGCTCAGGTGTCCCCCTGCCTTGCACGTGCCCGGGAAACGTGTCTGGGGCTAAGCAAGGTGCCCAGTCTCACAGGGGTTGCAGCTGGCCTTGGAGGTCTCTGTTCTGCTGAAGAAGCCTTAAAATCAAACAAGGAATTTCAGGGAAAGATTGCATTGCTCTTGCCAGTTCCTAATGCATCTCATAGGCTCCTGTAAATACCTGCTTGCTTAACAGCTAACTTGCACCAGTGCTCGTTGTGTTGGGTAAAGAAACTAAAAGCAAAATTTAAAAACCTACAGCACAAGTGTCTCCTCACCTCTGTGAGTGGCAGATTTCTGTGTCTAAGGTCACTGTTTAACTCTCTAGTGGGTTTTCGGGGGTCTGAGCATGACCACTGCTGTTGGGACAGCGCGTGCCCTCGGGTGGGCCGTGGGGCAGCTGTTCACCTGTGACTGTCACCTGCAGCCCAGTCCATCGAGCAGAGGCTGATGAAGATTGACCACACAGCCATCCACCCTCACCTGCTCGATATGAAGATTGGCCAAGGGAAATATGAGCAAGGATTTTTCCCAAAGCTGCAGTCAGATGTCTTGGCAACTGGACCCACCAATAACAAGTAAGCGCACGTTTTATTTTCTGGATTTAAAAACAGGTTTCTTGTACAAATGATTCACATCATTGGACAGAAGCCCTAATTTTGCATGGCATATACCTGGTCTAATGAATCCAACAGCTGTTTCCATTTCTGGTTTGTATGGGCTGCAACTTTTGAAAATACAGCCATAGTTTGGGTTATGTCAGGAAGCGTTAACTCTGTTTTGGGGAAGATTCCTCACTGCTGTTTTCTGTTGAGTGGTAACTACTCTGTCTTCTCATACATAGTTTTTGTTTTGTAATTGGTCTTATGAGTTTCAAATGAATTGTTTGGCTGTTTTGCACTGAATACAGTAATTTGGGAACTCAAGCCAAAATTCAGATTCTGAAAGAAAATTTGGTGTTGAAACCTTCACTCCATTGTGAATTAGTGTCCATTCCATTAGTGAAATGTCCACTATGGACATGGGAATGGATAGTCCATTCCATCATTCCATTAGTGAATTAGTGGAATGAAATTAGTGTCCACTCTGTTCCTCTTTTCTTTAGCTGTTATTACACGACCCAGAGATTTTTATAGCTCTCTTTCAGTTGCCACATTGGAATACTCTGGAAGAATAACTTGGTGAGGGTGGAAAGTATGTGGTTCTGTACCCAGGTTTCTTTTCTGAGTCTGATAAGGTTCTGTGTGCACTTTGATAAGAGGGTAGGGATACCCATAGCTGTAGAATTGAGCATTGATACACTTTACATCTGTATAGTTATAATACAAAGTAAGTGCTGTGAGTTCCTTTATTTTTAATCTTTCTTCCTTCAAAACCCATGAGTAAGGGGTTTCTCCCTCTTCAAAAGTGAAATATTTGTGCATTGTTGATGACAAACTTATTCAGCTGAAGCCGTCAGTTCAGTTTCTGGAAGTCAAAATGTGGGAGCACAGGTAAATCCAAGGGCTTCAAAGGCTACAATTGTCCAAATGTTAAGCTACCTCTTGTTTTAGACGTGTGCATGCACACATGCTGCTCTGAGCTTTTGCATGAGGTGCCCACTCAGTTCTATTTAAACACCTTTTGTGCATACCAATGCTAGATAAGCCCTTTTTAATAACCTGCTAGGAATAAGAGTTGCAAATTATAAGATATCCTTAAGCACTGAAATGGAGTTGTTTAAAAGAAATTTAAAAAAACCCAGAACCAACCAAAAAGGAGGAATAGATATTTCAAAGTTCTTTTGCTTTCAGTCTTCCTGCAAAGGGAGACAGAATTGTATGGGTAATGGTCCTTTGAGGAATGGAGGATTTCTTCATCTTGTGAGATGCTTTATTTAGCAGTCTGCCTCTTATCCTTATGGGTGGGTTTCAGTTTTAGTGTCAGCAGCAGTGTGAGTGTGCCCAGCCTGCTTAAAGTTGCTTAAATCTTCTGTATCTGTTGCAAAATCTCAGTGAATCTATGAATAAGCATCACTAAAAAATAGTTTTCCTTATGGTCTTTGAGATTTGCTTCTGTTAGATCGGTACCTGTTCTAAAATGACTTTAACTCCTTAAGTGATAATTTTGATTTAGATTGCAGCATGTTTCAGAATTTGTAAGTACCAAAATCCCATTGCTTACCACAAAGCGGTGTCAAAGTGACAAATGTTTGGAATTCCTCCAGTTGTATGTTGCCAGAAAGGCTTGTAATTGGAAAATCTCAAGACCATCTGCTTATATCTTTCTTCTGCCTGGTTTTCATGTGAGCAGCTGAGAAGACTCTTTCTCTCCCATTTAGGACATGTAATTCTGCTGATTTTACACCCATGTATAGAGCAGCTTTTCCATGCTTTCTGCAAATACAGTGTGACTCTTCTGACCATAAAATCAACTGAAGTATAGCCTTCCATTAATTTGAATTTCTCAGTGTATAATTCTTGGAGATAACATTTCACTTACAGGACTGGAGCTTTGTATATGAGCATGGGGTAAGAGAACATTCCAACTACATTTCCAGACTCTTCAGGTGTAGCTATTGTGTGTTTATATTATAAAATTAATGCAAAGGATAGTGCTGTGTAGATAAGAATTATTTTTGCAGGCTTCAGTTTAATGTAGCAAATTTTGTCCTGAATTTTGTATGGAAGTGTATTTGTGGGAAATGGGGAATAATTCCCATGTTGCAGTCAATTGTTGCTGGACAGCAGCAAATAAACCAATTCAAAGTTGTTTTAATGAAAACATGTCCTCAGTGGCCAGCAATCAGGGATTTATTGCTTCCCTTTCTGGGCTGATAAACTAACAAATATATAGCCAGAGCTCATAATGTTATCTAGCTGTTCCCTTCCTGTAAGCAGGAGGAGCACTGCAGATACCTCTGTCAGTTACTGGGCTGTTACATGTGCAATATGTTACATCTAAGTCACAAATATAATGCAGGCAACAAACACTTCCAGTTTCAGTTCTAGATCCTATATTTGATTTAAACAATTTAAACTAAACCCAAACCAAAATAACCCTCCCCAATTCTGTCCTCCTTCCCATTAGGCAGCAGTGTCCCGCTTGAGGGACCCCCTATGTGCTCCTTGCCTTTGATACATCCCCCACATCATGGGAAAGCCTTCTGACTCTGCAGAGAGCAGCTGCAGCTTCCTCTGGGTATAAAAGCATCCCCTCCATGCTGCTCTAACCATGTAAAGCAGTGGCTGCTACAGAAATCCTCCCAGAAAGCATCCCAGGAGCAAACAGGCTGCAGCCCCTCAGGCTATTAGTCTATCATTCTGGAAAAGAGCTGTGGTTTCCAGAGCCCTCATTTCTTTTCTCAAATCCCAGCACCACACTGTGGTTTCTATGTGTTCCCTTCTTCCCTCTGTGCATTTTCTGCCAGGCTTTAAAATTGTAGCTGGAACTCCACTGGCTGATGCATTTGCAGGAGTGGAATTTGAATGACAAAAAGCCAAGCTACATAAACACTTCATGGTTTTTGATTAGCTAATTGTTAAATTAGGGGGAATATGCTTACAGTGCAAAATTAAAACAATGAAACAAGCTGTGTTTTCAATCTAATTGATTAGCTTGTAACTCAATTTGTACTAAGAAGCTTGATAAATGAGATTAAATATTGCAGAGGAAAACAGTGATTCCCAAGCATGGGAATATATTTGCATTCTGGCAATTTGTATTGAATGCCTTCAAAGAACAACTGAATGGATTTTTTTTTCTCGTTTCTTTTGGTTTTCAAATGAAGGGTTTGCTTTGTTAGACATTTACAAAATGGCTTTATTTACCCTTTTTTTTGCCTTCCTCTCTGTTTAGGCCTGCTTTCCCCCCCACTTCTTTATTGGAGCCTTGCTTACTTTCCTGACCAGCCTTCTTTTTTCCTCTTTCCTGCCCTGGCTACTCCTGTCACCTGAGCCCTCTCACTTGCATCCCAGCTTCCTATGAGCCTTGTGCTTTTGTCTGTCCTCTGTGTCCTGCCTTTCCTGCAGCAGTCCCCAAAGGAGGGCACAGTCCAAGTGTTCAAGCACAGACCCCACTGTTCTTGGCCTCTAACCTCAGGCTTTTGCTGAGTGATGTGTTTCTCTTACCCATGATGCAGATTTCAGAAGTTGTTTGCTTTCTCCAGGCATTTGTTCCTGAGCTGTGTTTTGCTGATCTGACCACTGTGTCAGTATTTATTTACAAAACCCATGCAGTAGGAGTGTATGGAATTGGTTCATTTTTGTGCTCCATTTTATGACATGACTTGGTGGGCACTATCCTGTGGCCTTCATCTTCAGCCCCCTTCTTCAAATTTGGAACTGTGCAGGGTTTATCTGCCTGGGGCTATGGTTCTCCTCATTTTTAAATGGGACTTTTGTTTGCTTGTTGCTAGCATTTAACATCAGGTAATGATTTTAAAGGAAATATGATGTATATATAACACAAAGGGGTTGATGTATCTCTGTGTGATGACAGAATTTGTTCTGGTTTTAACTAAATTATTTTTTGCATGCCAAATGGTCTTTCTCTTTTAATGAGTGCTTCATATTATATGGCCTTTTACTACCCCCCTGTCTGTTGGGTACTGTTTTAAGGTTATGTTAAATGATGAGATCTTTTTTGAATAAGCCAAACAATTGCAAGTAATATAGACTGGCATCTCTGCAGTGCATCTAGGTGAGCATGAAATCAGTCAGCAATGAGCCATCCACACACAGCACTGAGGTTATTTAAATTTTGTCAGTAGTAAAAGCTCACCTTTTGCATAAGACAATCTGAAACAAGCAGTTACTATACTTCAAGTAACCTAATGTAACAAACCACTGATGGGTGCAATGAAAATATTAACCATTTGTACTCAAATACATTAATTTTCAAGAATAAAGTGTGACTGACAATCTGTACTTAAAGATGGTTTCTGAGACAGGAAATACGTGTTGTGGTGACTTGGAACCTGATGGGTGAGTCTCCTGAGCTACTGATCCTCTGCTCAACTGGTGCAAGGCAGGAAAAGTGCAATTAACTTCTTTGAGTTAATATATCATTTTAACATAGCTGTGCAGAATTAAAGCTGACAGGGAAAAACGGGCATTGAATCCTTGCATCCGCTATTCCATTTGCTCTCCCCTGAATAGTACTGCTGTCTCAAGGGACTTGCAAATTAAATACCTGATAGGACAGTGCTTCCTCAGGGCTTAAGAGGTGCTGCTGCCAATTCACTACAGCTCTTCCTTGCAGTGGATGACAGCTGTGTGTGCCACCCTTTAAAATCACTTCATTTCGCACGAGCTGATGAAAGAGCCTGTCAGTGCAAGGCTATTGTTGTGGTTCGATGGTGAAACAGAACTTTCTGACTCTAATATCAGAAGGATTAATATGATTTATTAAGATGATTCTATTGTTCAAAAGGTTTGGGCTATTATGTGCCCAAGTACAGAGTTCAGATGTTTAGTTCTTTATGCTCTGTACAAGAATGCTAGAAATGCTCACTGTTCAGTGATAACAGTTCTCTACCTCATTGGTTGAGAGATAGAAAAACTCCCATCTCCCATATTGGGAGACAGGGCAGAAAAACACTACTAGTGTCCTTAAAAAACACAACTCAGAGATATGTTTATAGAATTCTGTGCTAAGAAAGGGAGCTTTCCCCTGAGAAGAAAAACCTCAGCAAGCTTACACCCAAGAAACCCATAAAATGTTGAGATGACATAAGAGCACTCTCTTTAAGGCATTTTACTAATTTTTGTCCGTCCAATGAGCAGTTTCAGAGCTTTCCTATTCCACTCTATGGCAGAGATGGAAAAGGTGCCTAAGTCTCCATCTGAGCCTTCATTCTCCTTATCATGAAACAGTGTTTGTGGTGCAGATTCACACTGTGGATCCTGTCCCCTGTCAGCCCATCCATGGTCAGGTGGAGCTCAGTTTCAACATTCCTTTTCTTGTTCGGTCTGACACGTGTTTGGCTTGTAATCTCTGTGTACAGTCCCACACAAACTACATCTGAGCCCGAGGAGTTTGCATGTGCAGGCTGTGTGTGTTTAATGTGTGCATGCTTAAGGGGGGTTTGGTGGAGCTGTGTGCTAATTTGTGGATGCAGAAACTCAGATAACTCCTTTGATGGACTTCTATAGGTAGAATGGGTATTGTCATGATTTGCAGACCTAAACAGCAGCTTGCCTCAAGAGATGGTGTATATGAGGAGATTTAGGTTCTGTCCTGAAAACAAGTACATTTGTCTCTTTCCTTCTCTTTGTTATCGCTGTAAATGAATTGTAAATTACACTAGTGATTTTCATGGTGACAGCAACATTGGTTAAATCCATCTGAGAAGGAAGTTCTCTAGCAGCATGTTCATGTTTTGCAGCATAAATCTTGCCTGCTACACCCATGTCTGATTTGGGAAGACAAAATTTCTTCATTTCTCTGGGAAGCTTTAAAAAGAGGGGCTGGAGAGAAGGCAGGGGAAGAGAGATATGTACACATGGTCACAGTACAGCATGGCCAGTCCCTGGTGTGAGGTGCTGTTTTGCTAGATGGTTTCTGACAGTGCAGCTTTGCTGCTGACTACCTTACCTCTTTTATTGTAGAAGTGTAAAAGATGATACTTAACATGGGATGTTTCAAATGTCATCATTACATTCCCTCCAACCTCTGCAAACCTATTGCTATGCTTGTTGGGTCTACTTTGATACTAAGTGATGCTGACTTGACTGCCTTTATGTTACAAAGGTCTTAGTTGGAGGTGCCTTACTTCATTTTCATGTGTTGAACTGAGCACGGTCTTCCCTGGTCCCTCCTCTGAAATATCACTGCTTTTCCACAGTCCCTGGAGGTGAGAAGCATTCATCTGTGGATATGGGAGTTAGATGCAGACAGACACACTGAAATGAGCCTTTCCTGACTTCTCCACGGAGGCAGCTTGGCCCTGGGCTCCCTGCAGCACTGCACCTGAGCTGCATCTTCTTCATCCCCAGAGACCTGGGGCTTGTAGCAATGCCCCACTGTGAGGAATAGATGAAACATGCCAGCAGTCTGTGCTCATGGCCCTGCCAGCAAAAATCTAAAGGGGAGAAGGCATTGTTGGGATCAGTCCTTGGGCAGCATCCAGGATGAGCAGCAGGAGGGCTTCATCTCCTCAGGACAGGGAGAGGAGGGACACAGGCAGCAGTGGTTATCTGAAAAGACCAAGTCCAAGGGCTGACAACAAGCAAAGGTTTGCTGGAGGGAGAACAGCTTTCCTTGCTGCACCTGGGCTGAGGTGTGAATAGAGCAGCAGCTGATGACAGGGCCAGCAGAGGTACCCACGTGGGATTTCAGCAGCCATGGGGAGGTGGTGCGATCACTGGGGCTTTTATCCCCCTTAAAATCACTTCAAGTGATTGCAGAGAAAGGAAGAGCAATTTAAAATGTCACTGCTGAGGAGAGGGAATGGCTATTGTAATACTGAAGCATTGTTTTGGGAAAATTCTATGTGGCCCAGTAAAGAAAAGGCTTTAAAAGATTTAGCTGCTTAATCCTGTTTATCTGCTGTTAGATCTTCACGAAACCTCCCAGAGAGATTCAGAGCAGCATCTAAATGCACAGACCTCACCCAGTGACTCAACAGCTCCTCTTCCTGAACTTAGAGTTTGGAAAAGAGGGAAGGTGCAGCTCACTTTGTGTAATTGCTCCAGCTAATGAGAAGCAGTCTTTTTTTTCATAAACATCCAACAATCTTCACTTCTGTATGATTAAAACATTCAAATAGTTCTGATTAATAATCTGGAAAATGGTCTGTGCTGTCTCCCAGATGAAGTACAGCTCTGGAATGAACTGAAAATGCTTTAATGGTGGTGTATTATTTTGTAATTATTCTGAGGCTTTCATTCTGCTTTCACCTTTGGTGAGATGTTTTCCCTCAAAAGGGCACTTAAAGAAATTATTTCATCTTCCAGTAAATACAGAAATGCAGGTGGAGATGGATCCAAGCTCTGTCTAGAATTCAGAAAGTAATCATAAAAATTGGAGCAGAAAAGCTATTATATGGGGTAATATTTGATCTATAACTTAAATTTCCAATGTGTTCTTGACATTCTGTTATGTGAAATAAACATGGTCGTGGCTTACAATGAATGGAAGGTCTCCAGAGCCAAGTGGCTAAAGTCACATTAATACCTGCTATCCTCTGTTCAACAGAGTGTTTTTCTGTGACATTTCTGTTTGTTGAGATTATTAAAACGTAGGGGTTTATTTTCCTCCTCTTAGTCATTTAACAAGGCTTTGGCTGTTGCTTCTGAAAAAAAGATTTAAAATGGTGACTATTAAACTCAGGGGCTGTACATTCTTAAGACCTCTGTGGAGGTGCAAAGACACTTATGTCAGTGATATGTTCCTCTGAGAAGGTATCAGCATTTGCTGTGCAGACACCTATTGGGCTGATTTGTTTTGTTAACAGAGACTTGAGGCCACAAAAAAAATAAAATCACTTTAAAAATAAATGTGTTGTCATATGGGATACTGAGGTGATGAACCATAATTACATGCAGACCCAGATTTCCTCCTTTGTACTTGTTTTCTTGATGTTATTTGTGAGGAACTCAGAGATATGTGTTTGACTTGTAAAGCAAGAGCTCCTGTGGCTTTTTTTCCCTTTATATCTCTGTGTGGTGAGCCAAAATTCGGTCTATGGTTGACTCTCAGAAGGAACTGATGAAGATAGTTATGTACACATTGGCAAAGTCCTTCTCTCTGGAAACAGTGGCCTTTTTTTGGTCACCAGGGTCATCCCTGCATTACTCTTGGGTCAGACTGCCCTCTGTACACATCCCCAGTGTTGGAATCCAGGGCACAGGGAATGTTTTCTGTGTGTTTTAGGAAGCCCTGACCCCCAGTCAGACACTGTTTTTAACCTCTGTCCCAGGGAAAAATTACTAAGGCTTTGGGATGAGTTGGAGAACACGGGTGTGAACTAGGTAGTGGTATGTAGTAGTAGTAATAGTTTATCACAGAGTGAAAAATCTAGGGTTTTAGGATTTTAATATGAGAGTGAATAGGGGACAAGATGGAGGATTTTGGGTGTTGTCTCCTCTCCTTCTTGTTCTTCTTCCACTCCATTTTCTGTAGCATTGGTGGCAAGAAGTCACTGGTTAGAGAAAGTAGCAACATAGGTGTTACGTGTGTAGACTAGTAGAAGTTATTGGTAGTAAAGTAAAAACAAGATACGTGTTAGAAAGTAATTGGGCTGATTAGCTTTAAAAAGACCTTGGTTTTGGGTATTGAGGCCATTTTGTCCATTTTATGCCTTGTTTCTCGTACACTAAGTCTGGTGTGCAGATGGCGTACTGAAATTCAAGATAAGAGAAAAATAAACAACAACCTAAAGACCAAGAATCAGTGAGTCCTGCTCGTTTTTCATCCCTGGCAGAGAGCTCACGAGAGGGAACCTCCTTCAAGGGCCCAGGGGGTAGGTTCCCAGCTGTGTGGGGTCCAAACCACCAGAAAAAAAAGAACCTCACATCCAGTGTTTTGCCCAACATGCCAGAACCCAAATCCAGCTCTGTGCAAGAGTTTCCTCCCCAGGCATTCAGCTGCCTGTGTTGCCTGCTGAAACTCCTTGCCCAAACAGTTAGATCCCAGATTTTATTTGTATATGCTTCTGTTTGAGGTGCACACAGAAATACATGGGTTTGGGATCTGGAGTCTGCTGTCCTCACCAATATTACCTGTGTGGAGAGAGGAAAAATTCAACTGGGCATATATGAACAGATGAAAAAAAACCCCAGGCTTTCTGTGGTACTTAGAAACAAAATTCAAACAACAAAAAAAAAAAAAGGTGAAAATAGCAACATGACTAATCCCAGAAACATCAGTATTGTTTATAACCTTTAGACATAGGTGCACCCAGTAACAGTTGTTGAAATTGCAACAAGAAGTTTGTCTCAAATAATTCCTGGAAGTACCACAGAAAGCGGAGAAAGGAGAAGTAGCACTTCTCACGAAAGAGCAAAATCGTAGAAGTTGCTACTCAAAATAAATCATTGTATTTTGTTTTTTGGTAAAGATGTCTTGTCAAACCTGATCAAATGCAGCAGTGGTGTTGGGTAACTAAGTACAGTGACTTACCTAGTGATGACATCAATGCTGTGGCATGGCCTTGCTTTCAGGTACCAGGAGCTCTAACTGGAGACCCTGGCAGGCAACTGGGCACGTTTCCATTGGGATTTGTGTCCCTTGGGTGAGTGCTGCTCTGTCCCCACCCGGACAGTTTCCCACGGCGAGGCCAGGCACCAGCTCGCACCCGCATTTACTGCAAGGTCCAAGCTTGGGCTTTCCCTTCTTTTGCTGCAGACCCATTGGATGTCCTTCAGCTCCTGACCCAGGCTTTCCCTCCTGCTTTCCTTCTGCTCACACGTGTCTCCTCTCTCTGTTTTCCCAGCCGCTGGGCCAGCCGCAGCACCACCACGCAGCGGAGGAAGGACCGCCTGCGGCAGCACTCGGAGCACATCGGGCTGGACAACGACATGAGGGAGGTGGGTGGCCTCATCTGAGGGCAGCACAAGCTGTGATCCAGGAGGTGGAGGTTTGCACAACAATAGGCCTGTTACTTGGGGCAGTTTTGTGGCTACTGGATGGTTTGGTTGGGTCTCTGTAGCCATTTGGATGCTGCTCCGCGTGTCACAGATGCTGCACAACTTCAAAGCACACAACACAAATAAAGTGCTTTTATTAGTTTGGAACAAGACAGTCCCATTGTCATCAGGAAAATGGCTTACTTTCTGATTTAGACCCTGGCCATGTTACTGCATGCAGACAGCAGAGCCCTGGCAGTGCAGCTGCCAAACTCTGGCCAGGGTGGAAGTCTCTGGAAAAGTCAATTCCTTTAAAAAATGTCAGCCTGTAGAAGCCAATGAGGCAGGATTCCTTCTTTTTTTTTTTTTTTTTAAAGGAACTTTTTTCCTTTCTCTTGCGTAGATTTTAGACATGAATATGCCTGTTTGAAAGGTTCAGACTTTGGGGCCTTTTTATGCCTAAAGCTTGGAAACTCCCATGCATCTTGTAAATTTCAGTCACGTACGTGTGTTTCTTTCCCATCTTTTCAGTTCCTCATCCTTCATTAAATATTTTCTGCCACATTTTTCCATTGATGTCCATATGCTTCTATTGTATGTCACTAGCAAAAATATAACACTCATGCTGTTTTGTGGGAAAACTCACTGAATAATGCTGGTCAGTGTTGGAGTTTGCCCTCCAAAAGAACCTGAGTGGATGAGAGGACTCTTCAACCGTAGCTTTGAACAATGTTTCATGGAAACACAGCAAAACAGCACTTGTACATGTTTGTTGCTATTTTTGCTAACATGGCTTTGCAAGTATATTTCAAGCAGTGCCTCGTGCGTGTATATCGCAGCAGAGCCTTTTCAGTTCTTTGTCATGTATTTACTTTCTTCTTTTTTTTGGCTGTGGATCATATGCATGCTTCTTTTGCTTTGTCTCCTCTTTCTTTCTGGCTGTTCTGCCATTGGGGCATCTGCCTCCTCTTAGCCATCGGAGGAGCTTTTGCTTCGCCAGAACTCAATGGCCTTCTGGGAGTGGGATCAGGGACCACCCCCTCCTGCACGGCCTCCTAAAAAATCCTTCTCTGAATGCTGCCTGGTATGTTTTAGTTTTTCTTGTTGAAAGCTGCTTTTGAGATGTTGTTAGCATGAGGAACCTCCGTCTTTGCTGCGTCTCAAACCTGCCCCTTCCTTGTAGAGTACGAGCACGTCCCTGTAGCGCTTGGAAGTGTGGTTATAATCAGGAAAGTAGCTGGAAAGGAGCTTCCACACCAGCTCCCTGGAAAACACAGCAGCTCCAAGGCCAAAAGACAAGGATTTTGTTTTGCTTTGGGGTTTTTTTTACCCATGTTGCTCACCTGGCAATTCAGTTTAGGGTGTGAAACCCCAAGAGCATTGCTTTCTGGCTGCTGGATCACTGCATCCCAGTGTGCAAGAGGGTGGTGGTGCATGGATGCTGATGAACAGGCAAAAGGCAATCAACTGATTCTCTCAGCCCACCCTTATTCTGCTCTGGAACCTTAGAGGTTTGGATTTTTTTTAATTTCAATATAATAAGAAGATATACAATGAATAAAGTACTCTTTATTTGTACTCTTTTGTACTCTTCAGACTATAGCCACACTTTTTATCCCTTCACATTTAAAAAGAAATATTAGTTTTTCTAGTTATATATTCCCTGTATTACTTTTTCACTGGTTTTGCTGTTAATTTTTGCACTGTGATGGAAGTCACTTGTGAGGTTGCTTGCTGAACATCATACTTTCATTGTCTGTAACTTTTTTCTTTTATTCCCACCTGTAGTTTTTGAACTATTTTAAAATCCTTCCAGTATTGGTGAAACTGTAGTTACTTAACTGAGAACTTCAGTGGAGCACAGCTTTTCCATGGCAGAGCCCTACGTTCTTGTCTGGCCTATTAGGGTGATGCTGAGTGGTTCTTGTCCAGATTTCTGTGTTGAGAAAATCAGATTGCATTAAAAAAACTGTACTCCCATTAAAAAAAAAAAAAAAGGGAGAGCTATTTTAATTAACTTCAATGTCTTAAGATTTTGTTTTTGCCTTTCCTGATCTACTGAAAGGTGTCCCTGCCCACAGCGGGAGGTTTGGAACTGTGTGATCTTTAAGGTCCCTTCCAACCCAAACCATTCTGTGACTCTATGGAATAAATTTTCTGCCTAGACAGAAAGCTCCAAGGATGCAGCAGCCATAGTGACCTCTCAATTCCCCAGAAAACCCAGCCAGCAGCAGCAAGAATTCCCTGGAGGGATGTGATCTGCTCCTTCCAGGAAAGACTGGTCATTGTCACATACCATCCCCTCCATAGGCATCATTAACAGGACAAAAACCCACTGTGGAAACAGAGCATTCCCACACCAGGCTAGGAGAGCTGTTTTTCAAGACTTTTATTTGGCAACATTCTATTATCTTGCTCTTTTGAAGAAAAAATTACAAATAATGCTCCAACAACATTTTGATAGTTGTGGCCAACTTCTCAGCCTTACTCAGCATGTAGCTCTATCTCTGATGCTGGGATCAGAGGTCACTTGCTGATTGGTCTGTGGATTTTGGCTTAACAAAAAAACCCAAAAAACCAGACCAAAGCAAAAAATACCCTACCCCTGAAGACAAGGCAGTGGAGCAGGAAAGTTTGAAGTCTTCAATTATAGCTTGGGTCTTTTTTTAAAGAGTAATGCTGATTTTTGTCCATACTTAACAATTACCATAGTAAGAACATGAATGATCCCAAGTGTCACTTCTGTTTAAAATGAGTTTCACTTGTAATCAAGAAGTTAATTGAGAATAAGATCAAGGCTCATTTTTCCTGCAGAAACTATCTAGATGAAAAGTAATGGATGAAACCTTTCTCATTCACTAAGTGTATTTCTGCTTCTTTTAATTCATTTTCAAGGGATTTTTTTCTATTAATGTATGGTCTAGTCACAAATTAGACAATTTAAAAAAAAATTTAAAGTGGGAAATAACAGTGGAAAGAAACTTTTCTTGGTGTTTTGACTTTATTGCTGAATGAAGGTATTACCCTTTATGCATTTGTACCTAACTTCATGCTAGTGACTAACAGCACAGTTCACTGGCTAATACTGACTGATTCTGTACCAATCCATGGAAATATCTTGCTTTTTCTGTTGTCAAAAGGGATCATTTCACTTCTCCAGCCTGACACCTAAACATCAGACAAATCAAGATTGTGTTTCTAGATTAACACTAGTTCATTGGTTTTTATCACCTTGCTTGCCTGGGATGAGGAGAGTCACTCTGACCTGTAATATCTAAAATTATTCTCTTTATTTTTAGAAATACATGCAGGAGGCAAGGAGTTTAGGTAAAAATTTAAGGCAGCCCAAACTGTCAGACCTTTCTCCAGCTGTGATTGCACAGACCAACTGGAAATTTGTGGAAGGGCTGCTGAAGGAATGTCGCATGAAGGTAGGTCATCCCCTGTGTGCTCTCCCCTGCATTGCAGTGAGCTCAAATAGCACCTGCAGATGTTCTCCTGGTTCACAGCTGGAATGGCATTGTTCTGTTGGAATACCTGGTTATTGCAGGATGGATAGCCCTGTAGTGTTTTTCAGCAGCTAGAAGAGAAAGGAACGTGTTTTCACTCTTCTGTTTATGCAGTTGAGGTTGATGGAATAAGTAGAAAGGACAGGAAGGAAAATCAGCATGATCAGACATCTTCTGGAGGATTTCCTTTAATTGTTCATATTTACATGTAGCCTAAACAGAATGGCCTGGAGACCCGTGGTCAGAAGGGAAGAATTCAGCACGTGTGGCTTGTGCATGTTGTTTATGCAGAGCAAATGAAGTATAGCAGCTCCTAATATCAAAGAAGCTTTCATAGCCATGGACATACAAGTCTCTTGGTCTGTTGCAGTTGGTAGTAACCTGCTTTACCTGAGTGTTAAAATTCATTGGCTGTAACAAGAATTAAAACAGAAGCTAAGTAAGACTGAACATGTGTTCTGTACTCTGCTTGGTAATAAATCACCAGCATAGAAATAGGACAATAGATAAGGGGTATAGAAATAGGACAGCTGGAACAGGCTCCCCAGGGAAGTAGTCACAGCACCAAGTTCAAGAAGTGTTTAACAATCCTCTCAGACACATGGTGTGACTCTTGGGGCTGTCCTGTGCAGGCACAGGAGCTGGACGTGGTATTTCTGGGTCCCTTCCAACTCAGAATATTCTGTGATTTGAAGTAATTAAGCAAACTTTTCTTTATATAATTATTTTTGTTAATTTACAATCTCTGCAAATAGATTTGAAGCTTGTCTCTATTAGCCATAGTCTCTAGATTAAGCATGTGTAACTAATCTCATCTGTAAATTCTGTTCCTTGTTGGATAACGTTCTTAGAAACTGTTGGGATTATTTTTTTTTTTGACAGACCAAACGCATGTTGGTAGAGAAAATGGGCCATGAAGCAGTTGAGCTGGGACATGGAGAAGCCAACATAACAGGTCTGGAGGAAAATACACTGATTGCCAGTCTCTGTGATCTGCTAGAAAGAATCTGGAGCCATGGTCTGCAGGTCAAGCAGGTTGGTAAATACTGAATGTCATCTCTGCTTTTTAAGCTGCTACTCAATGGTGTAACTCCAAGATAAAGCAGGAGGTGTCTTTGGGATCAGTGTCCCTAGTTCATATTTTGCAAAGGTTTGAGGAGTTTTGGGTTTTAGGGAGGGATTGTTTTGAGGTTTTCCCCTCTGGAAATTGTGGTGATGTTGTCAAGTATGTCTTTGGTTTATTCCCTTTCAACCTTCACAAAGGAAACCCAGAGGGAGGACAAAGATACAAGGTGGGTGGTGTGACTGTTGGATCAGTGGGATGGTCCTCTCTTCCTGAGGTTTCATGGCCCAAGAGAGAAGGATTGGCTTTTATTACTGAACCTTTTACCCTTTCAAATGCTGTTCCATTATTCTGCCATGTTTATTGGCCATTATTGGTTACTTTTTTACCTGGTTTATTTAAAGTAACATACTACCTATTCCATTTTCAGGGGAAATCTGCATTGTGGTCCCATTTGCTTCAGTACCAGGAGAGAGAAGAGAAGCAAGAGCACAGTGCAGAGTCCCCAGGTGAGTACGTGGCAGGTGACTCCATGAGAAGTCCATCACAGCAAATGAACTCGGCTGTGGGAGGAACAGTGCAACCATATGAAACCCGTGCAGGATTTTCAGTGTATTTGCTTGCTAATACCACATTTACATTTTGAGACTTCTCATAATCACTGTGGGGATGTCTTGATGTCTGGACAAAATAAATTGAAATCACTGGAGGCAAAGGAACATGGTTTCCATCCTTGTCTGGAGAACAACTTGATGTATGTACACTACCTTCGTTCCCTTTTAATAGGCATTGAGTGAGGTATGAAAAGCAGTATCTCCTCAAGGGATCATTTCTGAAGAAGCTGAAAGTGTGGAGCCGGGAATAAGACAGCTGACATTTTTCTTTCAGCGAGCATAATCTGTCTCTCAAATCCCAATATGAATAACTCCAGTAAATCTTTATACTGGTGGGTGGTACAGTTCAGAAATTGTGTAATTAATCTCTGCCCATCAGTCTAGGTGCTCAATTTATGATTTGGCTTGGCCCCTTACAATCACTAAGTTACTTCTGTGTTTTAAGAGAAGTTTTCTGATAACCTTGCGATGTCCCTGCCCAGTGGCTGGGGTATTGTAGAAAAAGTCTCTGAATTTCAGTGGCTCATCTTGCAAGGACTCTCCAATTCAGATCCTTCAGATGGGAACTTGTACGATCAGTCCTCAAAGAGGCATTTATGGACAAACTAGTCTCTCCCATGAAAGGACTTTTTAATAAGCTTCAATGAGTAATGCACTAAACAATCTGGCTGGCAGGCACAAATTCCTGAGAGCAAAATGTGTCACCACAAAGTGGTTTGAGCAGAGCACAGAAATGCATGGCATTCTTTGCATTGAATATGTTCCTGTAGCTTAATTTTCAGTTGTTCTTAGTGGTGAGCTTTCCATAGAAACTTCTTACTAATAAAACTCACTGCTGTACAGATTTAAGTTAAGGTATTTCACATATGAAAAAGGAAGCTAGATCTCCCAAGTTCAGTGCTGGGTTAAGGAAGGAATAGGTAATATATTCAGAATTTTCATTTTGTCTACTTCTGCATTTCCAGGATAGAGTTAATGACAATGCACAGAAACAGTGCAGTTATCAGCCACTTAAGATTGTTTTCAGCTGTATGTAGAACAAATGCATTGCAGACTATTACTGTAGTGTTATATTAACTATGTGTATTTTCTCCACTGTAGTTGGTGGTGGAACAGAAAGACGAAAGTCTGATACAGGAATTACTCTGCCTACATTGAGGGTTTCCCTGATACAAGATATGAGGTATGCAGTTTGGTTCCTAAAGCATTAATTGTGGGTTTAATTGTGTATCATAAGGTAAAGATCCTCACTGGCTTTGTGTCTACAAAGGCTAAGCCTTCTCTTCAGCCCACATTCAAATCTACATGTTGCCTTTCTGTTTTGAAAAACTTTTTCTGTGTGTTCACTTGATCTATTTTAGTGAACAGAGAATGAAAACCACACATATGTTACTGCAATTTCTGTTTTCCCAGGGGAGTTCTTCCAGTAATAAAGCCAGCTTCTACAAATAACAGCAGATATGTTAAATTCCTTGGTATTTTCAGTTTGTCTCTTTTCGTTCATTTTTTAATTACTGACCCAGCAAGTACAGTTGATAGCCAAAGCAAAGGGACATAAAAACCTGCTCACAATCCCTGAGCAATATTCTTTCTTTTCAACTAGCATTTCATGGCAGATAGTAATAAATGTACAAGTTTAGAAGTTTAATCAGACCTAGAATTTGGGTGAGTTTAAAGCTGGGATGTGAAGTTAGGGCAGGTTCTCTCCAGTGGACCACAGCCTGGCTCTGGAAACCTTTTCCAGCAGTGTTTGTTTGGAACCAGAAGGATTAGAGAGTCAGAAGAGGTGAAAGCTGCTGTGACACCAGCAGGCAGAAGTTCTTCAGGGCATCTCCTTGATTAAGCCACTGCCAGGTCAGGCCACTGTTTTGACACTTGTCTTGCCAGGGCTAAGGATTGCAGTGGGATAAACATGCCATGGAAAGAGAGGAGGAGTAATGCAATAATGCTCATCTGTAAAGAGCTGAGAGCAATTAAACGTGTAAGACAACATGAGTACTGTTTCTTATGTTCTTCTTACACCTAAAAATATGGTGAAAGAACCTTAGGGTAAAAATAAGATTTATTGTAGTTAGTTCACAAAACCCTGATTACAGTGATGTGATATTTACTATGTGGGTTGATAGATTAGTCAGATTTTTCTGGGGAAAAAAAAATCACTGTACTCCCCACCTGCAGTGTGCAACCTTTTAGTTTGATGCTTTGTAGTTTAAGTCTTTTGTTCTGATTTCAAAGAACATGACATGCCATGTAGGGCTAAAACAATATGTAAAAGAGGGAGAGAGAATACATACACTGTAATTAGGGGTGTAGTGCCAAGAGGTCATTTTGAACACGTGTCTGCCATTTTAGCATCCCTCTCATGGGATGTGGCAGCTCTCTCCTTGATTCAGTCCTGGGAGACTGACAGACATGTAGAGGGTCAGTCTGAGGGAAGGATGAAGGAGGATCTGGAGCAGAAACTCCTGTGCTGGGAGGGGTTTGCTGACAGAGGAGGCTGTGTGTGCTCACTGCTGCGTGCATGGGCTCTGTCTTCCACGAGCTTCCACTGGAGTAATGAAAGCCCAGCAGGGATCTTGTTTGAATCACAAAAGTCTTTCTCACTGCTCTTCAGAGAAAAAGTACAGAAGCAGAACATTACCTTTTGTAATATCTTGGGTATTCGTGATTGTCCACGAACATGTCTGGTCATAGAAAAATGCTGGGCAGATGGTGAGTTGAATTTGTCATCTGTAAGGCATACTTTCTCCTACTTGGAAGGAATGCTGCCTAATACTTGTTTGCACACCAGGCTGAAGTTGAAGGAGGGTAATTGTTAAATTGCAGGGATTGTGGTGCTGACTGAACTAAGGGCTGGAGGATTAAGCATTGCCTTAAGCAGGGCTTGTTTCTGATGGCTCATGCAAGGTTATGTAAACAACTTAAAAGCAGGGCTGAGTCACAGTCATGCTCTGAATATGCCATGTGCTACAGGTACTGTGGTGTGTCCTCTGCCCCCCCTAAAAGCCAGGCATCACAGATGTGGTCAGGAAGATGCTCAGGGTGTTTATTTTGGTTCTGTGCTTGGAGTCTCAGTGGCACAGGCCAGCTCGGGGTACTCCCTCCAGCCTTTCGCCTGGCACGGATCTGCCTCATCTCACCAACCCCTCTTCCAGCTACAGCCTGCTTCCAGCATGGCCTCACCCTTCAGGCATTGCTGAGCATCCAAACCAACCAGTCAACACCAAGGCCTCCCCAAAACCTTTGGTCCAGCTGGATTCAAGTTTCTGATCCTTCCCCTTTAGGCAAGCTCTTCCTTGCTATCAGCACTTGCTCTCGTGCCCATGTCGTGCCTCCCTCCTCAGGGAGCTTGCACTGGGGGATGTGAGCTGGCCACTGGGCCCACAGCAGTGATGCTTAACCTGCTGTGTTCAACAAGAAGGCAGAGCAAAGACCTGCTGCCTGCCTGGGATGGGCTATAGGCTCCTTCCTGACTGTGCTGGCCTGGGAGTGTGCACAGGATCCCCAGGGCACAGCAGTGCTGAGCAGCTGTAACCTCTGCTGTCAGCACAGCTGTTTGCAGAGGGTTTGTCTCACCATACCCCAGGCTTACATTTGACAGGGCAAATAGATTTTTCTTTATTACTAATGGGATTAAAAGCAAGCCCAAGCCAGGGGAGTTGCATGGAAATGGCTGTTCGGTGCTCTGACAAGGAGAATTTGCTGTGCAGTGGTGAGCGTACGGTGCTTGCACTTAGGTCACCGATAAAAATAGAGCTGTTCTGACTCTCACAACTGACAGTGAAATAAATTTGGGTTCCTGCATGCTCTGTTCTGCAACACTCTGCTTTTGCTGACACCAAGACTGATTACTGAATCTTTTTCATATCTCTGGCAAGCTGCATGCTTGCAGATATTTATTTTTTTTCCCAAATGCACAATTAATGCTTATCTAGTCTGAGCCAGACACAGGTAATGAAGAGGCACAGAGCGTGCATGGAATAAGGTTCAGTCCATCTGTACTGGAGTCTTGTCACAGTGAAATAACATATTCTGCTCAGTGTTTCATATTAGATGTAATTCAAGCTGAGCACTTGGGGGAAGGGGAGGGAGATGATAGTCTGTGCTTTGATCTAACCATCTCAAAAGGCTTGAAATGTCTGAGGAGAGTGTCTCAACATGATGTAGTTGACTGTAGCATGCATCCTGTTTCTCAAGGACTATGGGTCACGTGTCCAGCTCTCTGCTGGAAGGTCTAATGCTGGCTGCCATGCTCTGAGCCAGGAGGGGCTTTCCTGTGCCAGGAGCAAGGCTTCAGCCTTGCAGGTCAGCCTGGCACGGAGCAGTGCTGCTAGGCTGTGTATGCTCTTCATTTGTGCAGAGAAAACTCGTGTTTCTGGACAGCTCCAAGTTGTTCTTTGCAAATTTGCCCTAAAGGTCCTGGGCCTGCTCCCTTAGATGCTCTATAAACAAGAGAGTAGTTTCCTCAAATAATGCAGGGACTAAATATAACACAAAGCACACACTTGGGTGTAACAGATGGGGGAAAGCACGAGACTATAGTAGTCAATGTAAAAAGCATCAGTCACAGCATGACTTTGTTGGATTTCCTTTGGAGTAAATATTGCCACATTCCCCAACACTCAGCAATGTGTGGAGGGCTGTCAAGAAAGTTGCAGGAGTTGGACAGTAAATTGCAGCTGGGATTAGTTCAGACTTCAGCTGATGGTACTTGGAGCCTGCCATGGAGATTTGGAGGGCTGAATTGCCCGTGCACTTAACATGCAGACTGCATGAAAATTAAGAAATTGCAGCCTATTCTTTCCCCTGCTGAAAACTGTTACTCATTTTTTTCTTGTTTTTTATTTAACCAAGTGGAGAGTTTTTGGAAGCAACTTTGTCCTGCCGTGACCGTTCTCTTCCTCTTCTAAAACTCCCTGTGCTCTAAAACTAGAGTTTTTGGCATTCTCCAAACTGAAATGTGGGAAGTTTAAAAAGAAAAAAGAAAAGCAAAACCGTAGAAGAAAGCCCCTATGGAGCAGTTCTGTTTTCCTACAGATGAAACATATGGAGGGCTGTTCAAATTATCACTTACAGGAAGGCCTCTTATATCCCTAAAAATGTAATTCTGCTTGCAGCTTCCTGCTGCTGTTTTGCCTCAGCAGTCCTCCTTTTCTCAGATGTGCCAGTGCTGCTGCCCTCAAGGGGTTTGTTACAGCCTTCAGAGCCTGGAGAAACTCTCAGGACAGGTGTTTGTCCTCTGCCCTCCCAGACACACCCGTTCAAGCCAGCAGCTTGAGGTGGCAGCTGAGATGTAACTGGGTCTCACAAGGTGCTTGCTTTTTGTAGGTGTTAGCAGCATCCCTGAGAACATCTACCTCGGGCAGTGCAGGGGGAAACAGGTTTACCCCTCCTCACCTTGGCCAGGCAAGCTGGGAAAAAGGCAAGCCTGGGAAAAGTTGCCACGTGTCTTCGTGCCAGCCTGGGGCTGCCAGGGATCTCATTGCCACAGTGCAGGGTTCTGGGGAGCCCTGCTGGGGATCTCTCCAGAAATTATGTCAGAAGACATTTTCCAGTTCACTGCTGCATCATCACACTGGATGTTGCCATTTGAAGCATGCAGAATTTTTTATGATTCATCTATTTATTTTCCTCCCCACACATTTCAGGCACGTTCAGAACATGAGTGAGATAAAGACTGATGTGGGGCGAGCCCGAGCCTGGATTAGACTTTCTCTGGAGAAGAAGCTTTTGTCTCAGCACCTGAAGCAGCTGCTTTCCAACCAGGCACTTGCAAAGTAAGCCAGCTCTTTTCTTCAAACCTTCACTTTCACACTGTGATGTCTCAAGGTGCTGCTGCTTGGGGTACAGCCAGGCACCCTGTTTGGGTACTGTGGTTTCCATCTAGAAGTGCTTGAAGGACAGGGGGGAGCTGGGAGAGGTGGTACTGCCCACCCAGCAGGGCAGAAGTCTGCTCATCTGCATGGAAAACACATCACAGATTTCAGAAAGGAGGTTCTTGGTCAGATCCCTGCACTGATCCAAGCCACACTGCAGCCCTACAAATCCTTGAACTGACAGAGTGTTGGGAGGGCCCCAGCTGCTGCTTGCTGCACTCTGCTGGGTTTTCTATCCCAGTAGGGAGCAGAAGGAAGACGAGATTATTAGATGAGACCATTCCGCAGTGGGAAAGTATGGGGAAGAAATGAGGTTGCTGTGTGTTGGTTCAGATCTGCTGCTGTGAGTAGTGTCAGTTTTTACCTGTGCTTTGCAGCAAACCCCAAACTGAGATGAGCTCAGCAGCCTTGCTGTGGGAGCGTGGAGCCAGGAGTGCTCTGTAAAACACGTGTAGCACATTCACATGCCCTCTCTGGGTTTCTAGCAGCTTCTGTTACTGGGGAGTCATACCTCCCATCAAGAGCCACTCTTCATTTGGTGTTTTGAGATTCAAACACCTTTTAAGATACATGGTGCTTTTCCAACAGCAACAACAAAAGTGCCATGTGCTTGTTTCTCCCAGGAAACTTTACAAGCGTTACGCTTTCCTGCGCTGTGAAGAGGAGCGGGAGCAGTTTCTGTATCACCTGCTCTCACTCAATGCTGTGGATTACTTCTGCTTCACAAGCGTCTTCACTACAATCAGTGAGTTGGAGAATCAATTTTTTTCCCCCTGACTAAAAATCAGTTGCTGTCATGGTTTGTAAGAGATGATGCTGCTGGTGCAGGAGTGGCTGAGCCCTTATCTGGAAGCCTTGGTTGTTGCTGCGGGGCTCCTGGGTGCTGGGTGTTGCTCTGGGAAAGCAGCTGGAGAGCCAAGGTTGTGTGGGAGTGCTCTGGATAAGAGCATTGCACAAAGGAGAGTAATCAGCAGGGAGTGCTGCTCTCTGTAGAGTTTCTTTCAGCCTCCCTCCCAGACAAGTCCTCTACCTCCTAATGCTTTTTTCTGGCCTACATGAAGTGTGCATGCTAGCAGTCTGCTCTCCTCAGACTGAGGAGGAGATGGAAGATTGGAGGATGAAATACTTTGTGCTCCTCTGTGTATTTTAAATCTCTTTTTGTCTCTTCTTAAATGTCAGAAAGATTCCCTTTCTCACTCTCTCTTGTAAGGAGGAGAGCAGAGATTGGATTGCTATCTGGAAATGAATTTTTGCCTCTCCAGTACTGGACAATGCAGAAAAAAGCAAGATCCCATTAGATGACCTAATTATTTGGATTCACCTGGGCAGGCAGGCGTTATTTTTAATTTTCCTGCCTGTTCAGAGTGAAGTGAAGCAAGTTTTACATGGCTGTCAAAACAGGCACTCATTCTACTTTTTCGCCTCTTAAAGCAATAAATCCCCTCAGAACTTTGCAGCGCAAAGAGATTTATTCATCCTTGATTACCTTATTTCTGTGGGGCATCCAGCTTAACAGCTCTCTCCTGTAGAACAAGTGCTTGGGATTTGAGGGTATTTTTTTTGAGTGCAGTATGATTGGCTGACACACCAAAGTAAGAGAGGCTGGCTTAGCTTCCCCAGTCAAAAAGGCAGCTTGTGAAACATATGGGGGAGTGGGTCTTGCAGTGCTAGAGGTGCAGCAGTGTCAGAGCCAAATCCAAATTGGGGTGGGTGACAGTCCTTGTCTCCAGCATGTATGGGTGGTACAGGTTTAAAAGCAGAAGAGTAAGAGAATGAGAACAGCAATAAGAATAAAGAGGGGGATGTCCACAGAGACACACCAGACCTGAGAGTCTGGCTGTGGTGTTAGCAGCCATGCCAGCATTTCCCGTTGCAGCCTTTCCGTACTTGAGGGGGCCTGTACGAAAGATGGGAACAAACGTTTTGTCATTTACCTGTTGCAGTTGGACAAGGGGGTGATGGTTTTAAACTAAGAGGGGGTCAATTTAGGTAAGATATAAGGAAGAAGTTTTTTTACATTTTGGGCAGTGAGACCTTGGCGCAGAGAAGTCGTGGGTGCCCCATCCCTGGGAGTGTTCAAGGTCAGCTTGGATGGGGGGCTGTGAGCAGTCTGGTCTGGTTGCGGATGGCCCTGCTCACTGCAGGGGGTTGGACTAGATGGCTTCTAAAGGTCCCTTCCAAGCCAGACCGTGGAATGACCGTGACACTCCTTTCCCGTGTGCCCCATCCTCCCTTAGGCGGCTCCGGAGCCGCCCCGCGCTGTCCCGGCTGTGCCGCGGGGCTGCAGCTCCACCGTGCGGCATCGCTGCCCTCCGCCCCGCCCGCAGCTCGGGGCTCTCCGCCTCTGCTTCCGAGACAGGCAACCAGAGCTTGCCTTCGAGGGAAAGGCGTGGTTTGCCCCAGAAATTGCGTTACTGTAAGGGGAAAAACAATATATCAAGACTAACGCGCTTCCCCCTCTGCCTGTTGTCAGTGATCCCTTACAGGTCAGTGATAATTCCCATCAAAAAACTAAGCAATGCAATAACCACATCAAACCCGTGGATATGTGTGTCAGGAGAACTGGGAGATAGTGGCGTCATGCAGATTCCTAAAAACCACCTAGAAATGACGTTTGAGGTGAGTACATGCTCTTCAGATTTTCCTTTCAGTTTGGAACATGCATCCACATAAATATGAATTTGTTAAGGGGTTTTTGAGAGCACAGCATTTCAGATTCTGTCCTGATTTTCAACATCACTGTCGGTTCAAATATGTACAGGCAAAATAGCCTGCCCCTCTTGGGTGAGATGAAGGTTTCCTGTGAGCACACACCACTTTTAACCACAGTCCAGCCCAGAATTCCTCACCTTGCCTGTTATTTCCACGTCTCATTCCCTTCCACACCTCCTGCCCTAATTTTCCCTTTCAGTGCTCATTTCCAACTCCTCATCTCCCTTCCAAGTTTCTTCTCCCTTCTCTCAGAGTCTGTCTTTCCACTAGCCACCACCCAGGTCCATTTCGACCTCTGGCCAGTCCCAAATTTCTTGTCAGCCCCTTGTCTGGCATTGCTGTCCAACATCCCAGCCTCAGGTGCTGTCCGTGGCACACCAGGAGCTGCCATCCCCACTGGGCTCTCTCACCTATGCTTGCTGGGGTTTTCTCTTTGCCTTCCCCTCTGCTTTCCCACCCAGCAATTACAGGTTGGCTCGGTGCCATGCCAAAGCAGCTGGTAGCAGGAATTGCAGGGAAAACCCCATCAAGCTCCTCTAGCTCCGGGCTGTACCATATCCATTAAGGAGTGCTTTTGTAGGAAAATCTGCTACTGAAATGGAGGTTGCATCCACTGAGCATATGCAGACTGATCTTCAACAACAATAGCAAAAAAAGCCTCTCGCCAAATATAGGTCAGTTTTGACAAAGGGAGGATATTTTTGAGATAAATGCCCACGTCTCATTCAGATATTACTATTTTGTAGAGAAGATCTCCAGGCTTCTAACAGGCAAAATAACATATTTAGATATTTCTAAGGACCGTATTGATTCTGTTCTGGATTATTCCTTTGGCTGAAACTTTCCTAAAATATCTACTTGGGTAGCCACCCACTTACAGAAAATATCAGCCCAAGCTGCTTGTTTGGCAGCATCAGAAGCAGTGAAAACCAAGGTCTTTCAAGGGAAGTGTTTAGGTGGCATTAACAGGGGTTGTTGCCAGCCCCACCTACAATTACATCTTGCACTGGAATTCACAGTGCCTTGTTTTCCTTCTTCTGTGTCTTTGTGATGCTGAGTCTCATGTTAGTGATTTTTGTTTGGCCCAACAATAAGTAAATCAATCTTTGAAAATTAATAAAGAATCTAGGGACTGTTGCATAGTGTGGAGCAAGGCAGCTGAAGGTCAGTATGCTCCAAATGGATTTTTGAAAAGCTGTTTGTGTTGAAGATCTATTTCTTCTGCAAAAGCACATATTTTTATCACCTTACTCAGAAATGTGTAATTAATACTTCTCAGAAATATTCAAAGTGAGTGCTCCAAACAAAGAATGTAATCTCTCCACAAGCTTTTAGCTGTTGTATTTATTTTCTCGTGTCTTAAAATAATTACGCTGGTTTTGAAAATGCTCTGTGTGTTTGTTCAAAAATACTTGTTCTATAAATCAAAGAAAACTAGAAAACTGAACAAAAGCCTATATTTGACCATATGTGTGCATGTGGTGGGGGTGCATGTTGTGTGTTCTTTTTTATATGAAGCAAAAACTGTGACTCATTTCAGTGCCAGAACCTGGGGAAGCTGACGACCGTTCAGATTGGCCATGACAACTCAGGGCTACTGGCCAAGTGGCTGGTTGATTGTGTCATGGTCAGGAATGAAATAACAGGACACACGTACAAGTAAGCAACAAGTTGTAATTTTCCTTGTCTGAAATTCTTGTTGAATTTAGAGAAAGCAATAAGGCATCCACCTTCTCCTTAACTCTGATTGGGGCTGATTTGGGTCCCTGGTAGGGTTGGGTTGGTCTCTCCCATCCCTGGTTCTCTCATTTTGGAAGCCCTAGTTGAAGTCAGATAATCTGATAAATATTAAATTACATTTGAGTGCAGGATTTTCTTTGCATCTTTCTGAGACAGGACAGACAGTATGGATACTTTTGAAGTGCTTTGTATGTTTGGGTCTAATAATTAGATCTCTTGATTTATAGTGTGGTAAAATTGTGCACAAATTAACTCTTTTAAACTCCAAGAGCTGCAATGACACTCTGGGGGAAATATTAAGAAAATAAAAGGTTTTGATGATTTCTTAATCTTATATTGAGCACAAACCTCTGTGTCAAAATGGTCTCCTAATTCACTATCATTTTTACAAAATGTGGCTAAGCAGACTCAGTTTTTTTAAAAATGTGAACTTGGAAAACTGCAATTCAGAGAGGTAAGCTCCAGATCTCAGAGTTGGCCAGTGTATAGGGGAAAGTAGGATAAAATGGGATAAAATGACTGGGTATGGACAAGTGCATGGATTTCATCAGAGATGAAATGGGATCCAAAGGTACAGCAGTAAAATGTGAGGTGAGGTCTGAGTATGAGATGTCACAGCCTCAGCTGGGTGGAAATTCCATGGGGATTTGGCTGTTAATCATCACAACGCTCTTAAAGGCTGCGTATCAATTGTGGTTGCAAGTGCAAAATAACTCGGCAGAAAACAAGATGTGGACCGTAAAGTATGTGTGTGACCCAAGCATGGCATCTTTCCCTGTTTCTAAGGATGATCACTTGTGGTGCAGGGGCTGCTCCTGCAGAGCTCTGCTTTGTGAGAATTTTCTGGGAGCAAAGTATTCCCTGCCTGTTAGCAGTGTTCATGGGTGCCAGCTGTCCCCCAGCTTTGAGATCAGGCTGCAGTGTGTGTGTGGCTGACCTGTGCTTGTCCTGGGCGTGCTGCAGGTTCCCCTGTGGGCGGTGGCTGGGAAAAGGCGTCGATGATGGCAGTCTGGAGAGAATCCTCATTGGAGAGCTGGTGTCCTCCACGTCTGAGGAAGAGCTGGGAAAGCAGTGCCGCACCCCGCCCCAGCAGAAATCTCCCACTGTGACTCGGCGGCTCAGCATCACTTCCCTCACTGGGAGGAACACCAGTAAGTCCTTGCCTTCCTCCCCAGGGTCACAGGGAAGGGGTCAGCTGCCAGCTGTTGGGAAAAAAAAAAGCTTCTGTGAACAGGAGGGTTCATCCTGAAGCAAGGCTTGGTGCAGAGCAGCAGCTGCAGGCTGATGAGCTTTTCCTGCCTCCCCTGGCTGGTGTTTGCTCTGTGACGTACACGTCCTCTTTCAATGTCCCCTTTTGACTGTTGAGAGATAATAATCTCTTTCTTTGGAGCATGGAGATGTGAGATGAGGGAGGAGGAGGCAGCAGAATTTGCAGTAGCTGATGCTGCTCAGCCTCCCAGCTCACTTTGCAGTCTGTGGGAAGACAGGCCACTCTGAGGACTGTTCAGAGCTTGATGTGGCTGCTGTGAACTGCCTTCTGGCAGGGCTTATCTCTGCAGGGACCCTAGGGCACATCAACCTCACATCCCTAAAATTAGCTCTTATGAGTAACTGCACGTGGCTGCAACAGGACTGCGAGGGTCACACGAGGCATTCTCTGCTAGAGCACAGAGATGGGACAGTGTAGATCCTGTTCATACACCTCCTGTAAAATTAGAGGACGTGAGTGCTGAAATGTCAAGCAAGGAATGATTAACCTTCAGCTAGTCTGCTCTCCATCATTTCACAGAGCCTAATGCGGGGCAGATCCAAGAGGGAATTGGGGAAGCTGTGAACAATATTGTGAAACACTTCCACAAGCCAGAGAAAGAGGTAATTCCTACTTTTCATTGCTTGCCTGCACATTTTTATAAACAGAAATGGCACTGAAGTACCAGTAGATGTACTGCCTTTAGATCTGAAGTTCCTGGCATCCAAACAAGGCGAGTTGTACTTACCTACTCTCCCTTTCCCACAGAGAGGGAGCCTTACCATTCTGTTGTGTGGAGAAAATGGTCTGGTTGCAGCACTGGAGCAGGTCTTCCACCATGGATTCAAATCAGCTCGCATTTTTCATAAGAATGTCTTCATCTGGGATTTCATAGGTAAGCTGGTATATGATTAGGAGGAGAAGGTTTAGGGCAAAATGACTCCTCACAAGCAGACCTTGGATTCTCATCAGCTAGGGTGCCATTTCTCCTGCCAAGCCCCTGTTCCAGGTTGCTTAAAGTCAATGAGAAACCTGATGGCAGATGAAAAATACTAAACTCTGTGTAAGAGAAGAGTGTGAGTCTGCGCAGAAATTTAAGAGTTCCTAGTTCAAACAGCTGCTTTTCTGAGAGAAACAAGGTAGGCTGGAGGTTGGGGTAGAGGAGTAATCAGTGTTAGGGAGAGAGCTAGGAAAGGGCAGGGAGTGAAAGGTTTGGATTCCTGGTTTATGAGAACTCTCCTAATCATTGCACTGGTCTTCTGGTGATCCTTACCTGTAGGCCTGTGTAGGAGTAATTTAAGATGCACTTCCTCCCTTAGAACAGGCTTTCAGGGGGAGATGCTCAGCCTGAGGGTAAGTGCTTACTCAGAAGAAGTGGAAAATCAATGCTGATGGTATCACAGTGGAACCATTGAGGGGTGCTCTGGTGCTGCTCTGCTCCTTGGTGTTACCTGTGTTAGACATCAACCAGACTGAACACTGCTATGCCATGGCAGAGGTGGAGGTGACCACCTACCTATGGTCTTCAGAGTCAGGAATTCATAGATAAAATAGATCTCAGCAGGTTGGTTTTTTGAGAATTCCCTTGTGTGATTCTGTGTCACAATGAAGTGCTGCTTCTCACTGGGTTCTGATGTTCTCCCCACCACAGAGAAAGCTGTTGCTTACTTTGAAACCAGTGATCAGATTGGAGACAATGAGGAGGCCCTTTTGCTTCAGAGATCTTCATGCAAAACCTTCTGTCATTATGTCAATGCCATCAATACAGCTCCAAGGAACATTGGAAAGGATGGCAAATTCCAAATCCTGGTTTGCCTGGGGACAAGGTACTGAACTGCTCTTCATTATGTGTGTCCTCTGGCATTAGACTAAAAGAATATTTTCCACCATTGTTATTACCTTTAGTTTTCCATTTTAAGACATCTCACACCTATCTATTATCCAGTGCCTATTTTAGGCAGCTCTAGTGCTACGTCAAAAATTGGAGCAAAGAAGCACTAGTAATACATGGCTAGTGTCTAAACTGCTAAAAATGTTTTGAGCTTTTTTGTAACTGTTAGCTTGACAGTCATGTGTATGAAATCTGTCTTGAAATGCTATTTTTGATGAAGTACTGACTTTGGGAATGCAGAGTTCCTTTTCAGGAGCTGGTGAATTTCTAAACCTTCATTCAATTGCTTGTGAAAATGGGATGCCTGTTATAATTTTGACAGAACTGTTCTAGATGAACCCTTCTTTCCTAATAGGGTGCTTTCTGTCTTGCACTTGGGGAAGGGCAGGAGGGTGGGACTTAGTTGTATTTTGGAGGGTAGCAGTTGGTATATCTAGAAATAAGTACCCTTTTTGTCTTATCTGTCTGGATACTTCGAAAACCAGTTGACAAACAGTCTGTCAGATTTCCCTCGAGATCTGAAAGTGTTCCTGAATTCTTACAAATGTCCAATTCCGCTAATCCCTCGCAATTTTCATTTCTACAGTCAGTAGTGTTTTGCTAACCAAATCAAGGGTTGCGATTACACGGCAAACTTGTGGGTGCACACAACACCCCCCGCTCACCAAAAGGGGCTGCATGTTTTGGGTTGTGCTCTTGGGGGAGAGTTCCAGTGTGAGATCTGTTGTACTTGGTGCTAAAACAATTCCTGTCCTTTCCAGGGACCACTTTCTGTCTCAGTGGATCCCGCTGCTGGCGGAGTGCCCGCCCATCACCAGGATGTACGAGGAGAACGCTCTCCTCCGGGACCGCATGACTGTCAACTCCCTCATCCGAGTCCTACAGACATTGCAAGATTTCAACATCATCCTAGAAGGGTCGCTCATTAAAGGAGTGGATGTTTAGCATGGCTTTGCTGAGAACTTCATTACTCCTCTCCCAAACAAGCAAACCACAATTGGAGACCTGTCAGGACTTGAATGCCATGGTAGTGCACCACTGTAAGGCAAAGCTGCTGGTGGAAGCAGGATTGGGAAGCCCAGTTTGTGCCCGATGGGGACTGGCCTCTAAAGCTGCAGAAAGCTAAGATGCAGTATTGTAGTTTATTTGAAACAGAAATTTAGTACAAAAAATAGAGTATTTTCATGTGTTAGATGTGTGTAAATATGCTATCTTCTTTAAGAAATTATATTACTCTAAGAAATTTTTCTTAGAGTGAATGTTCTTGTTCTGACTATGAGTAGCTTAAACCCAGGGGAAGGACTTGGGGGAGGGAGGGAAGGACCAAGGTGGGAAGGGATGCCACTACTTGCTTGCGAGGAAGAAGCCAATTGACGTGTAAATACAGCGCAAACTCAGCAGGGCTTTTTTCAGGTATTGCAAATGAATACAGCAAATATCCTTATGTAGCCATTGTGATCGTGTCACTCTTGGAAATGCTGTAAGCCTATGCTGGTTTACCCTACTCTACATGGTCTCTCTTAGTTTGTTGTTTGTTCCAAGACTCACCTTCCCATGCATGGAAGTAGTGAGTCGTCATTTTTTTTCCTGTAATGTCTTTTGTGTCACTCCTCTTGATCTCCAAAAGGGGAAGCAAGTGTTGGAATGCTTAAACACTGGAGAGAAGGACTGCTGTCAGCCTCAGAGCCTGAGAGGATGAGACACCTGTTGAAGCCTTGCTGCTGCAGCCTGAGATGGGGAATGATGGCTTGCTTGACTTGCTCAGTGTGTCCCTTCCCTGTCTCAATGTTCTCATGATTCACCCTCACCCTCAGCCAGTTTGTGTTGTGGATGACCTTTTTTTTTTCCCATGATGAGGAGTTTGGTTTATGCCAAATCCTTGCTGTACTTGAGAAGAATCATTGCTGTAGAGCCACAAACGCTGCTGTTGCTGTGCTACCAAACTGTGTCAGCTGGCTTTGAAATGCTGACAGGTTATGAGTCTTCCTTTATCCTGCAGAATGAGTGTTCCTAGGGGAGTACAGAATCTTGGATGACTTTTTTTTTTTTTTTAATTATCCAGCTACAAAAAGAAAAGGAATTAAGCAAAAGGAAGAAAAAAAAAATCTGACGTTGGTATTTTGAGGCTTTCCTCCTACACTCTTTCCAGTTAGTGCATTACTGATACAGTGCATATATGGAGATGCAGCTCTTGATGAGGGGCTGGGAGCAACTGTATGATACAAATTGAGCAAGAAATTATATCAAAATCACCTTGTGAATACCATGCAACAAATACAGGGTGTATTTTCCATTCTTGTGGATGGGAGCTGGAAGAGTCTAAGGACACAGTTAACTTCACCTGGTTTTAATTTTTGGAAATGTCCTGGGTTGACCTAAACCAAGACAGGAAGTTAGTTTAAATATAGTTTTTTGTTTTCACTTGTTTATTCCCTACAATCTTGGGCATTTGGTCAAAGTGGATTCTTTGGAGGTCTCACTGTCAGCTGAGGCTTGGGGAAGGCCCCTGGCTGGTCCTGTAAGTGTGTTGCCTTGCACTGTGCTCTCAAGTGGCATGAGGAGGGGCTTGGCAATGGTGGACAGTGGCAGGTCTTGGCATAGTGTGCACATGGTGGAAAGAGGGATGGGAGACAAGGAAAAGGAAAGAGGATGAAAATTAGGGTTTGCTTTCTCACCTGCCTTTTGTCAAGCTTCTCTACTTTCCTGTGGTCCTTCTGCTGCTCGATTCTTAGAACAGCACTCACTTCAGTGTCAGAGTTTCACGTCAGATTCCCAACCAGAAGAAAACTCTTCATGTAACTTCGTTTCATTGGAGAGTTTTGTGTTGTAGAAGTCTTTTTGTTTCTAAGAAAGAAGTAAAATAACACTGTCAAGGAGCCTTCCACTTTAATGAGGGTTCCAGCTTTCAATTACCATTCTTCCTTCCTGAGCCTGTGCTTCCTTAAACTGACTGAACTCATCCCAAATACTGCAGGCAACACTGCCATGTCACTGCTGTGGGTGTGAGTAACTAATGTAAAGGCTGTGAATGGTGTCTTGAGTTAGCAGGCAGAGCCCACAGCTGTGTGACATCTCCCCGACATTGCCAGAAATGTGAAATTTGGGGTGTTAGGATTTTCTGTGTGGCCAGGCATGTCTGCTTAAAGTCAGCAGACGATGCATGACAACCCTTCAGCAGCAATTGAAAATGTGTCCCTGTACTTAACTCTATCAATGAATTATACATTTAGCACCAGAAACCATGTGGCACCATTATTTAGTAATGACTGCTTAGGATGTTTTGATTTCTATTACAACTCAGGCCTTTCATGTCTAATGACTGCTATACAGAATTTTTTCACACCCAGCCCAGACTAAGTGACTTTCATTTTACTGAAATAACCACCTCCTTAGTCCTTGGATTTCTTCACAGCATCATCTGCATTTGCAGGCTGGATGCTTCCCAAAGTACGCTGCTGCAGACTTCTCCAAAGGCTGCATATGACTGGAGCAGTCATAACATTCAGCTGACATGACAAGGGTTAAGTGCAAGCAGGATAAAGGAAAAATGTAGGCACCTCTAAAGGTCATTCATTTAAATGAATAAACTACACACAGGGAGAAAAAAGGCAATAACTACATTATGTCTTTCTTAAGTTAAAAGAAGTCAAAACCTGAGAATTTTTAAAATTCAGATCAGGGCCTTTCCCCATTTCAGACTACATTAAGAAACCTTTAGCACTTAACACAACTTCACCTCAGCTTTTTCAGCAAGTGTTGACTTGTTTGGTTTTGTCAGGTTTCACATCATGTTAATAATAATACAATAAAAATTATTTATGTCTCATGTTTCCTTGTAGGCAATAAACCACCCCAAGATATGTTGAAAGGGGCACAGCTGAGTGCCTCAGATTGCCAGAGTAGTTATTGGACAGCCTTGGGAGAACAGTTCTTCATAGTGAATTTTTATTCTACCCTGTATGGTTTTGGTTTTTTTTTAGTGGACTGCTTTTGTTGATTGGAAACTGTGAGGTTTTTTCTGTAAGGTTTACAGAAACCATTCTACCCACTAGAATGGTGAGAAACCCATCAGGATTCTTCTAAACTAACACAGTTTTTACTTCAGTGTTCAAGCACCTTCTTTGGTTGAGAAAGGGAATCTTGGAAAAGACCTAAGCTCTCTGGTATCTGCTTTTTAAAAAAAAACAACAAAAAAAAAATTCCTATCCAATGCCCATCTGCAGATGTCTGAGTTTGCATAGTCCAGTTGTGCTAACAGCCAGCATGGTAACTTGAGGGAGTCAGAGAATCAAATGCCTCACTGTGTACAAAATGTGTATTTATAATTCTCTGAAATAAATGAAGTTGTACTGTTTAGTGAAAAATCTACTGATGTTTATTCCAAGTTGGTTTGTGTAACTAGCTATCATTGTTCAAAAATGTGTTTTTAGGGTAGTTGTGCAGCAGCTTGTTTGAGAAAATTCCTTCTTTCAATCAAACGAAGGTGCGCATCGTGAGGGGAAATATTGTGTGTTACACTTGAAATGTACAAATGTGCCCTGTATAGCTTAACATGAGCCCTCAATGTCTCCATCAAGTATATTTTGTCTTTGCATTATTACTAACGGAATAAGAACTGGATTATTTCCAAGATGACATTAGTAAAAGTTTTGTTCTATCAAGCACTTTAACATACACACCACAAACTGACATGGGGTTTTCAGGTTTTGAAGTTAAAATACAGCTTTTCATGCTATGTCCTTTACAAATAAAACTGTGAGAATAATGCTTGGTGTCACTTTCTCCTTGCAGAGGAACCAAGAGATTTGGGTCTCAAGCTGAGGAGCTGATCTGAGCCTGGAGGGAACAAACTCAACAGAGTGATGCAGCTGGTGGTGACTGGTACTGGGAACTTGCTGGAGCAAAGCTGGGGAGAAGGGAGTGTGAGGAACTGTTCCCAAAAGCAGCCCTTCTGCCTCCCCTGACACAAAGGGGAGGCAGAGACAGTGCTGAGCCTGAGCAGCTCTTTATTCCAAGGCTTGGGTGGAAAACGTGGCTGATTACAGGGAAGAAATGGGATCAGAGTGAAGCTGAGCTCTCACCAGGCTGGCATTCGCTAGGCAACCAGGATTGCTTTGCCCTTAGTGTCTGCAGGAGTGGGGAGAAGGAGGATGGGATTAACTTGTAGCAAAGGGTCTCTTTCCTGTCTTGACTCTCTCTGAGTATTTGAGCTCAGGGTTAAAATGCTGGAATGAGGCTCATGCTCTCCAGTCTGCAAGGTAGCATGTTGTGGAAGAAGAAGGGTTGATGGACAAGAGAGAGATGGATGCCTGCAACAAAAAAGGTGCAAAGAAAAAAAAGAAAAAGATAGTGAAATGCCCTCTTTTCTAAGTTGGACTGGATTTTCAGAAATTTCCCCCATGACCCTCCTAGCTTCAGGTATGCTGGAATTGGCAAAAAATAGAATTTTTGGAAGCTTGGACAGTTTGAAATGCAGAGCCCTGCATGAGTGTGTGCAGAGCCCTGCATGTGTGAGGTGTGGCGTGTCCATCCATTTTAACTCTCTGTTTTGAAGAAGCAGAGACTCTCGGGAGAGGACTGAAAGTCTCAGAGCTTGGGACCATGTATGTGAGAGTCCTGAAATATATTGTCTGATGATACTGGTGCTTATCAATATTATAGATGTGAATAAAATCTATAAAGCTGCTTATTGTCAAATGTCAGTGGGTGGAGTGGCCATGCCTTTACACCTCCTTACTAAATGTGTGTAAATTAGAGATAGTGAGGTCTGACATCTTAAAGGCAGTCAGTACTTGAAGTAGGGCAGAACTCAGCTTGTCTAGGTGAGCAAGTGCAAATAACTTCCTCTCCACTGTGCTGTTGTTGATGCAGTCTGGGAGCACTGCAGTGTTTTTCTGCAAAGGAGGAATAGAAGAAAACTGGCATGGCTAGGAGTTGAAATAGCTCATCAGCCTAGTTTGTTCCTTTCCAGCATTTCAGGTAAGCTCGTTCAATTAAAAAAAAAAATAAATAAATAAAAAGGAAGTTCAGTGAAATGGTGAGTGAAACTGCTTCCCTGGCTGTCACCCCATTAGCTCAGAGGCTGAGGCTCCTGTCTCTGCAGTCAGGGAGCATTTCATTGCTGACATTCCTGATTTCTCTCCTGTTATTCCATCAGCCATGTACCATAAGCTGTTTTGAGCCCAGCACAGGGTGTGAAGGGAATGGGAAAATTCCTGTACGGGTCTGCTATCTGGTGGCTGCTTATGGTAAACTCTCTGCTGAAGCCACTGCAGAGCTGATTTGTCACTGGGGAGCTGTGGTTCTGCAGGAAGGCTTGGCACTTCACAGGGACCATCTGCATTCCCTGCAGACCTCACAGGGCATCTCAGATCCTCTGAATGAGCTTCCTCTCTCAGAATGTGACCAGGCAAATTATTTTCACCTTGAACCAAGCCCACCTTTGTCCTGAGGGGAGAGAGGGAAAATAGAAGGAAACACAGCCAACCCCCCTGGTCCTTAGCCACAGCCCATTTTTCATGCTGAAAAGGAGCTCACTGCTAGGTGATCTGATGATTACCTTGTTACTGTTCAGTAATGGATTCAGTGGGGTCCATAAATGTAAAATAGTCGTGGTTTGCATAAGAGAGACTCAGGTGTTCACACCAGTCACTGAGTAGTAGAATAATCTGTAAGAGACGTCCCCATCTTCACACAGGACATTCAGTGGCAGATTTTGCCCTGCTCCTATGGCCAGCTTACCCAGGTGTAAACTAAAATGGAATTAATAGCAGGCAGATGTTGCTTTTGGTGCTCTGCAATCCTTGCATTCTCCTGCTTTCCACAGGTTTCCACAAAGGCTGGTGTTAGCCTAGGAAAGCCATTTCCCTTACCCTGCCCCTGCAGCCAGTGGGAAGAGATGGGCTCCTTCAGTAGGCCTTGCAAGGAGAAACCTCACTTGGCTGCTTTTAATTATGCCTGAAGAAGTCCAACAGAGGCAGCTTGCCCTTGGAGGCTGTGCAAGCATTAATCTTTATGAATATTCCCACCAGCACTGTCCTCCCATACGGAGTTCATTCCTTCAAAGGCACCCAAGTGATACATTGTGATACATTTACACATCAAAAAAATAAACAGTTTACAAGAGTAAAATCTAAATGTGATTGACTCAGGCAGTTATTTTTCTACAGTATTTTAATAATTTAGATATGAAGACAAATTCCTTATTTTTCTTACAGAGGCACACAATAGAGACCAGAAAATGTGGCTTCAATTTCTAAGTCTCCCTGACTTGCCCCAAGAGCTTTAAGCAATTTTCTTGTGTCATATCCCATCTTGCAGGTAGGGAGCCGATGTACAGAGTGGGGGACTTTGCTGCAGGCAGTTCTGCCTCACCAAGGAAGATTGTTCAGCCCTGGGGTCAGCAGCTGCCCCTCCAGCATCCACTGGTGTGTGACTGAGAGCTGCTTTTCAGTGCTGCTGTGACAGAAGTGCCCTGAGGTCTCATCTGTGGTTAAATGCAGGTTAAAGGCATGGGTGAAACCTGTTGATTTGTGGTGTTCTGGGCTTGCAAGTCTGTCAAGCTGTGTGTGGTTGGAGAGTTTTGTAATTGTCCAGACAGGAGAACAGTCTTTCTTCCTACTTAGGTATATTACAGGAATTATGGTTACAATCAGCAATGTGATTAAGCACTGCAGAAATGAATGAAAATCCTTGCTTGGAGGATGGCAGTGGTTTCCTACCAAAAGGGAGGAAGAGGAGACAGATACTTTGCAAAAGCACCTTTACATGGTGCTTGAGTCCATAACTCTTCTAGGAGTTACAGACATTCATTAGCATTGAATTAATCTTGTCCTCTGTCTGCCCCACAGCCTGTCCCTGATCACTGCAAGCTCAAATAGATCATACCAGATCCACCCCACCCATACCAGAAAATGCATGGTGGGAAACCTGTGAAGTGCTAGCAAGAGATTTCCTGTAGTAATCAGAAGTGGTCAGTACAACTGAGAACCATCTTTGTGGTGCTGTTGTTTGGTCGTGGGGTTTTTTTAAAGGCTTGGATTCAATTCCAAATGAACTGGGAAGTCAGCCCAAAGACTCTGTGCTCCTGTACTTGAGATAGTGTGAACTTTTCCGTGAGGTCTCCTTAGCCTGTTTCTTCATCTCAGTGCTCTCACCTAAGTTCCCCTGCTTGCACACATGCAGCTTTTGAACTGGCAGTGCCCCATGAGATAAACAGAATGTGTTCTAAGTTGGAGCATGCCATATGAGCCCTCCAGCTCAGAATCAGTGTGGCTACTGGCTTGCCTGAGATCAGAACTTCTCGCAGATGGTTTGTGGTTCCTGACTCTAGAAATAGTGTGAAGCTGGCTACAAGTGGGTGTGGTGCACAGGATATTTTCCCCCAACCCATAAAATGGCTTAAAGAAAAACTGCATTCAGGGAGTGTAAGTGGAAACATCACCCTATGGCTCTGCCCAGCTTTCATGTTCCTAAAGCTGTGGAAAAAGTTTCCATTTGTGGTAACAGGAACACAGGAGAACTAGGAAAAACTTGCAGACCAGAGAAGCTGTTTCATTCATCCTCGGGACAGACTTTGTTAGAAGAGAATTTCAGATGTCAGCAGGAATTTGTGCTAGACAGGGATAGTATGGGTAGCTGTGTTCAGTGAGACATAGGATAGCTGCTCTGGGCTTAGTCATTTGTGTTTAACTGGCACAATGCTAAAAAGTGAGGAATGAACTAGCTGATCTTCAATTCAAATGTGTGTCCTGGGAATGCATATACAAGTTGATCCACCACGGCTTGCTGAAGTCAGTGAAAGTTCCTAAAACTGATGAGTTTAGACAGGCATTTGTGAACAATGTAGTCTGTAAAACCTATTAGTTTGTGCACAGAAGAGAAGCAACCCTCTTTTGGGAAAATAATAACGTGACTGTTGTTGCTGCTGCTTTCAACACACAATGTTTATTAGGACAGTCCCAGTCTTCCACGTAAGAGTTGGCTTCTGGATGATCTCAGCATTTTAAGTATGAATAGTTATCTCTGTGAAGGGCCAGGCTTGTGCTAGGGAAGATATTGCACAGCCTTGTGTTAATCTCTTCAGTTAAGATAGCCTGGGAGAGAGAAGTGGCAGGACACAGGGTGTGACAAGCAGGACACTGACTGCGAAGGCTGCCCATGTCCACTCTGGGCAGAGCTGTGAGCAGCATGGTTTGTCTTATCACGAAGTGCAGGATGTTCTGGATAGATTCCCCTCAGCAAGTGGGGGCAAATCTGAGCCCTCATTCCCCACAGCAGAGCAGGAATTGGCAGTGGAGGACAGCAGTACAGGCATGTCCCTTTTGTCCCCTCCACAGCCACTCCAGGCTCTCGTTATCAAAAGCATTGTTCAGCAGGATGCACACATCCATCTTTCACTTGCACTTGGCCTGTAACTGAATTAAGTTTTCCTTTGACATTGGAAGTTAAATCTGTTTGCAATGGGACCAGCTCCTGCAAGCATCCAAAATGTTGGGAAGTTTTCATGCAAAAATTGGGGCAGGGCTACCAGTGCATTTTCCCAAGCACTGCAAGCCTCATGCCTTGTCTGGTTCATCATCCAAGCTGGCCATGTTCCTGGAGATACCAGAAGCTGAGCTACTGAGCAAGGTCCTCCTCACAGAACTTCCTGGGATGCCCCTCTATCCTTTGGACCTTGCTCCTTCCAGGTTTCATGAGCAGGGGGATTCTGAGAGATTTTTATGCTGAGGATAAGGGTTAGGAAGGGAAGGTGAAGGAAACAGCAGCAAGAGGGGGAGGAGGGAGTCCATAATTCATTTGAAGTGGTTCTCAGCAGGCAGTGTTTCCATGCAAGCACCTCTCTGACTTCCCCCCAGCAAGGGGGGCTTGTACTCCCTCTGCTCCTCCCAAATGGTGAAGTGACTTTCTACCTCTGGCTTAGGCAATTAGTCAGGTAAGGAAAAACTACTGAGGACTCAAGGCACAATACACACTGTAACATCTTAATCAATTTCCCCTTCCCCCTCTTTCAAAAAAGTACTTGCCTGCAAGGGCCTGTGCTATTTTTTCCTTTGTTGGCACAGGAACCATGGGTAAGGAGATGATGGTAGCAGCTCTTTTTGTGTCTGTATAATAACTCATGACTCTCTTACTCAGCTAATTAAAACCAAAACCCCTCTAGCTACCCTGAAAAATGTAAATAACATTTATTAAAACATTGTTCTGTGGTATAACCAGCACCCAAGTTACAGAAAGGCTGTTATGAAACAGGACTTTGCTTGTGAAGAAGTGGATGGCTGCAAATCAAATGAACACTGGGCTTTCTTCATGGAAGCATTAAGCTGGAGACAAAAAGAAGTGTGTACAATTAAAAATGCATGAAATGCAGAGGGCAAACAGCTGGCAGGGGCCAAAGCACTCTGAACACCTTTGCATTGTGCTTTGCCCATCTCTGGAGTTAGCACAGATATACAGGGCATGGAATATGCAGTGAAACAAGATTTCTCCAAGGGCATTGTGTTCTTAGCACAAGTAGCAAGGTAATAGGAAGACAAAACACATCAAAGCAGGAGAAAAAAGTTTTGATGAGACAGGAGAGTGTTCTTGAGTCTCTGGCTAAATGCACAACACCTCTTCAACAGCAGATCTGCTGTAATGTAAAAAAAAAGGGAATGTAATGTAAAAAAACCCATGAATGTGAAGCCAGGAATAAAGTCAAGTCCAATATTAGGACACAGCTCCTGTGTATTCACTTTTATATCAAAATCCAAGCAGCTTTCATACACAGAATGAACCTTTGGTGCAAAAGTGAGTGAGTGAAACTCCTTGCTTGTTCCTCACACCTGATAAAGATGCTATGGAACAGACCTGATTTAATTCTTCAGCTGTGGCAATGCCAGACTGGCTTGAAAGAATTTGATCCAACTTTTGAGCACTCTTAATCTGAATATATAAAACCTCTAAAGATAACTAAATGAACTCTGGGATTACAGGAGCATGTAAAGCCAAGTGCATATTGTAACCTTGTAAAGCAGAGAGCATGAGTTATCCTAAATACCTGTTTCTTGAAATATGGACATTTGGAGAAGTGTTTCTGCTTTAATGTAGAAGCAAAACCCTTCCCATTCACTAAAAGGCCCTGCCACCACTGTTATAGTAGAGTTGGCAGGGCTTTGGAAACAACTCATAAAGGGTTTGTAAAAGTTCCAGATGAGAACAGATGTTTTAAAATATTATTTTCTTTGCATTGTCTAGGAGTTCATCTCGTTCTATAATCTCAGTTTAAGTTACTTGTCCCAAAGAATCAGATCCACAGGCACAAATATCCCACTGAGTCAATGTTTGCCATCTTGCAAGCAGACTAGCATCAAAAATATCATTGTATGCCTTGGTCAAATCAAAAATCACAGTTCCTCTCTTGTTTTAGTTTTGAGAGAAGATTCTGTCTCTATGTCTAGTGCAAAGCTTTGTTCCAAGATGTTGCTTTATGTCAGAATCCAGCCTTAGTTAGTGCCCAAAATTTGCGCAGCTAACATGGGTCCATACAGAGTAAGCTGCTCTTGGACCTACAAGCTGCACAGTCTGGAAGAAATTATCAGGTAGTAGTTACCAGTTTGATTTATTCTTTCTATCACTCTCACTTTCTGTCTCACCCTGGGCATCCTGTTGGTGAACAGTATGAGACATGAAAGCTGACAAGTTTTTTATGACCTTCTTACTAAGGTTCATCTGATACAATCTAGATCAGGTGGTTTTTATCCAGTCAGAGGAGTCTCCAGTTCCTGAACAGAGAATAACTGGAGTATGCTTGGCTGGTCCTGCACTAGAACCAGTCTGCACATCCAGGTGCTGCTTCCTTCTGCCTTCCAAAAGCTAATCCCTGTTGCCTTTAGCCCCCTTGATGTGGTCATGCTGGTCAGAGACACCTCACAACAAGGGATGGTCTCTGTGCCAGCCCCAGCTTTCTGCTAAGAGACTAGATTAACTTCTTAGCTGGACACAGTGATGCAGTTTATTTTCCCAGGACAGAAGACTCCACTCTGCTTCACACACCATGTGTGGCCCTGTGTCTATTTTGAGACAACTGTGTGGAATGGATGCTGTCACTTGATGAGCACTTTGGATGGTCCTTTGTTGTAAGATCATTTTATGGTACATGTACTTTGCAACTGGTTAATGCTGAGTACTATTTCTAATTTCCTGTGACTGGTGTTATGGGCATTATTGATCCCACTTGAGAGAAACTTGAGTTTTCCACCAACAGGTTATTGACTACCTCAAAGAAATTAGTTACTCTCATTTCCTGTTTAAGGAGAGGGAAGTGCCAGGACCTAGAACAGGTGAGTTTTATAAGCCCTTAATGCCAGCAGAGAACTAGCACTGAAGGGAACATGTCATGCTTCTTCAAGAAGTTTTTGGATGTTTTCAAGTCTAAAGCAGCTGTCAGCCCACCACATCAGACTAATTCCTTTGCAGGGCTTCCCCCATTGATGGTACTTTGATTACATTGATTGCACTCCAGCAACTCAGCCTAAATTTCTCTGAGGAATGTAGTTAAGATGCTACAGCCAGCTACTCTCAGTGTTTTTCCAAGGACTGTATGTGAATTTCACACAGGCAAATGGTCTACCAACCATTACAGACTTGGTGAATGGAAAATGAATAACTGCTATCATAACTGCTGCCTCTAAATGGTCCTGGGTCATTTAGAGAATGACTTGCCTGAAGCATGACCACATCTGCCTGTTGGAGGGGAGTCTGAGCCTTCCTCTGTGCATTTAAAGCATTAAAAACAGGAACAGGAAGCAATGATGAAGGTAGGTTATATAAACCTAGCAGGGAGGGGTGCTGCTGCAGAGCAGAAGCTGGCCAGCATGAAGACACACCAAAATACTTGGAAGGAAACAGTTGTGCAGGCATCAGTGCTGTCCCCCAGAAGGTGGGATGGATGTAGAAGCCAGCACAGGAGCATCCCAACCTTAAGGCAAGGAGAGTTATGAGTCTGGGACCGTGGCCATGGAGGGGACTGTCACAGCACAGAGACTGCAAACCCACGCAGTGTTTACCAGAGCTCAGGGGTCTCTTGCTCTGGACAGGGACACCTGTGCAGAGGGTTTGAAGGAAAGGGAGCTGTGGCACTGACCTGTTTCACTCAGTCCCCAAGAAGCTGACTCTGGCACACTCTGCCTGCACCAGGCTCACATCCTGACATTCTAGTCTGTACAGGGATAGATAAATAGGTGCCATTGATTTGTAGTTGACTTCTTGAGTTTAGCCATTGGTATCTGTCTCCCTGGCCTCCCAGGACACCCTAAAAACGTTGTTTCCAGTGCCCCAGTCAGAATCGACGCGCTGACTCAGTGTAAGGAGCACGCTGGGAGCCCATTTACCACAGCTTATAAAAGAGGCTTTAAAGGGCTGCTGCTGCCTTAAAGAATGGCACAAACAAAACTCCTCCTGTTTTGCAGACCTTCTATGAATGGCTACTTATTCTAATTTACTGCAGGATGGGTTTTATAAGAGGGTAAGTTTGGCTCGAGTGTGTAAGTGAGAAACATTGGAACACTTACAGACACAAGTGTGAAAGACCTGGACATTCCCACCTCATACACATCTGCTGGATGGGCACCGACACCCTTGCTCCTGAGGATGGCAGCTGAGTCCCTCCTTGCCTTTTTTTATGTGGCTGAATTGTCGGGTCTCTGTTCTGGAACAGCTTGAGGGTCTAGAAGTAGAGGGAACACTCCTCTGGCCAGACCTGCACTCTGGGATCTGTCTGGGACTGTGGCTGGTACAAGATGGCACAGAGGGAATTACCTGGCACCTCAAACTGTTTTGCTCACCATGAAGCAGTTTGTCCAAGCAGGAGGGACTTAACCCCCGTTCAAACTTTTTTTTTTTTTTTTTTTAACTACACGGTGTGAATTGGATGTTTGTGATTCCCCAATCCACTCTGAGTGGAGTACTGAGCCCTGACATATGCAGGGAAAAGAAGGATCAGTACAAGAGGTCACTTCCAGAGCTACCCAGTTTTCCCACTTTCCTCCTACAGATAATGCAAATCAACCAGTAAATGTTGCTCTTGCTTTTGAAACCTTGAGTTAGGACTGGCTCAACCACTGCTAAGGGTAGTCATCCTGACAAGAAGAGTCAGTCAGTTCAGCTATGGATAGAGATTTGTTTTGACAGCATGTTGAAAATAGCATCTCAGAAACCACACTGCTAGGTGGTTTTAGAAAGGCCAGTTTTTGAAATGTTTCTGACCAGCCAGCTTGTTACTCTGTAAATAGCAATCACTTTGTTTAGCTGTTTTTTTTCAAAAAGTGCTCATGCCTGGGGGACAATGCCATCCCAGGGCACGTCCTCACAGCCTGGTCATCCCTGCAGGCTGCTCTCATTCTGCCAGTCCTGGGGATGCCATTGCTCAAGGAGCCACCCTCACATGCCTCAGGGCACTGCTTCCTGAGCCTCCTGCATGCCCAAGTGAGCTCAGCCCAAGCTGGAGTGTTTCCTCTCCCACAGCTCCTGACCAGCCATAACCTCACAGATAAACCCAGCCACATCCTACTGACTGAGACAGAGACAGAAAACTCCAGCTGTGGCTTTAACCAAAGAAACTTCTTGGGGAGGTAAAAGTGTGTGGTAGAGAAGTCCTAAACCCTCCTGATCCAAAACCCACCCTCTCCTTTCTGAGAGACTCCTTACATTTTTCCTGGAGGTGGAAGTTAGTTGCAAAACACTTTTCTCTGTCCCTGCAGGGCAGCGCCCTCTTGCATCCCTTCTCTCCCGTACATGGCACTGGTCCTCGTGTCCTTAGTGATCTCTGCATTGCATCACGGGGACAGTGAAGACAGAGGAACTTCCCCGCTGGCCCTGAGATGTCTATCAGATCGCTCTGTGCCTATGGAGCGCAGGGGTCATGCTGCACACAGGCTCTGCGGCTCAGGCTCTGCCACCTCTGCCCTGGAGGCAACATCTGGGTCCCTTGACTTCTCTGCATGCTGTAGTTTGCGATATGAACAGGCTCTCAGACCAAAGGGACGTCACTAAGGTCACATTTCTCTTTCATCACCCTGTAGAGTTCACTCCTGACCATGAACATCCATTATGGGACCTGATTTGCTTTTGGGGATCCCCAAAAATCAGTTTTTGCTCAAATTTTGCCTGAAGCTTGCCCATCCTGCTTCTGCCCTCCCCTTATCTACATAGCTTTGTGTGTGAATACTTCCTCCTGGAAAGCTTCTCACCTTTTCTTATCTTCTCTTCATTTTCAGAATGGGATGCCTCTGCCCTGAGGAAGGGGGATGTATCCTGCTGCCTCCTCCCCCTGTGCTGCATTCTCCCTGCCTGCTCTTTTCCTCCACCTGCCCTTGGCTTGTTTTTCAGAGGACGTTGAATGTCAAATTTGGTTGATTTGTTGCAGTCCAATTAACTGATTCAATCCAATTAAGCTATCTGAAGTTATCTCTGTAATGTGGCGGCTTTGTTAGTCAACTCCATTCCCTCCTACCCTTGCAAAAAATTTTTGCCTCCAGCTCCTCCCTCCGGATTTTGGCAGTAGATTTCCACTTGGTTCTTGGCTACTTGATCAAAGCTTGTGATCCAGACTGCAGGTTCTGCAGATTTCCTGCAAGGACCAGCTCCTCCAGCTGCCTCCTTTCCTTGGTTAGCCAAGTCTGCCCACAGCTCTTCTTCCTCGCCAGAAGACTTGCAATTACTGTGTCTGCCTTTCACAGCTTGGCAAGAAGGTCAGCAATGCTTTATCTCCTCCTGAGACTTGCCACTCATACCTGAGCCTGGAGAAGTATCACCATCCTCTGCCTTGCTTTGGCTGAGTGAAAACTGCCCACAGAGACATATTTTTTCCATAGTTTCTTTGGCTTTCTGCAGTCAAAGTCTGAAATCTGAAATTCTGTCACTTCTTCAAAGTGCCTTTTTTCCTTTCATTCTGCCTGCTGGTACTGTAGATTAGAGAAGTAGTGTCAGTGAGGACAAACCTCTCCAAAGAAAGAATGGGTGATACTGGAAAAAAACTGCCTCACGTTTCTTGTTTTAGTTAGCAGAGTACCTTACACCTGTAAGAAAACCCTTCCTGGCAGGTGCTGTTGCCCCCCATGCTGGCTGCTCCCAGTAGAGGATTTCAGGCATCAAACATGTCAGACAAAAACCAATTTGCTTCCCTAGACGTTTCCATTCCCAAGCATTCCTATTTGCCTTTTTGATTCCTGTTGGGAAAGAGGTCAAGAAAACAAGCCTGTCACACCAAAGAGGAAGCAAAGCTTCCTAGACACCATGGATGCTCTCCCAACTACCCAGCCTTACTTTTCATTTTCTCTCAGCCAGCTGTGTCTGTGTTCAGGGCCATGCAGTAGAAAATAGGATTAAAGAGATGGATGTACCTGCTCAGGAGTCTTAGGTTCAGTAAGAAACTTCAAAGAGCAAATTTTGTCCCCTAAGTGATCCCACCTGAGACCAAGCCTACACAACACTCTCCAAAGGAGTTATCGACTTCCTCTTCCCTAAAGATTACTCTGAAATCATCAGTATAAAATCAGGAACTGCTCCCCACACTGTTGGGAAAGATGGGGGTCTCAGCTCAGAGAAGAAATCTCTTTTGGGTTTCCAAGCACTGTCTCCATTTTCAGAACTGCCCACAAATGACAGGATGAGGGGAGGTAACTTTATTGACAGGAAACAGCCTGGCAGGCAGAGAGGGCTGATCTTCTTAATGGTGTCTTCAAATCGCCTTAATATAAATCCCCATAGAATAGTCTTACTGGCTTTGAAAGGTATGAGAGCAATAGTGCTGCAAAGAAACCAGCAGTGCTTGAGAAGCTGCATTAAAGGTGTTTAACCAGTCATAAAAAAATGGTCATTTTGCTATAGAATTTGAGGAATCCTAAAGAATTTAAGAGAATTATCTACCTCTTAAGGAATTTGAAATGTCAATTAAAAACGCTTCAGAAAGGTTATTATTCTCTGTTAAGCCCTAATGGATTTCTTAGGCTGGGCTATAAATGATCTGCCTTGTTCCTAGCAGTAAGCCAGTTCAGGGTCCTGTCTCTCTGAGCCTCATAGCTTGAGCACTTCATTCTGGAAGCATGAATATCAAAATATCAATTTTGATTATCATCAAACTTTGCTGTCATTTTTTGTAGCCATCTGTTATTTGGCTTAAAACATAAAATGGTGAAAATCCCATTTCTTTATTAACCTGCTTGCTCAGAACTACCAGTTTTCCAGAACATTTATATCGTCAAGAAATTAAAATGCTGCTACTTACATGGGCAACTGGTGAAAGCAGAAGCTAAAAAACTGATTTGTTGATGGTATCTTGCTCTGAAATTGTATTCCTTGGCACAGCCTTATTTTCAGTGCTACATCAGTCAACACCTTTTTTTTTTCCCTTTAAGAATCCCTGGTAAATTTTTTCAAAATCTTTTGGCCCATCATTAAGCCAAGAAAGTAAATTTTCAAATTACTCAAGTTACAAAAAAGCATTTTACAGTTTGAAGAACATTGAGCAGTTCCTCAAAGCAGGAACAACTGCCTGGGTTTTGTCTTGAAGCTGCTCTTCACCTAAAAACAAGTAGCCTATTTGTGTTTACTTATTAATATTGAAAAATAACACAATATTATCAGATGTCTTGGCTGGCAAATGCCCTACTTTTTCTCTATGTTAGCACCTCTGCCTCAGCATTGATGATACATGTATGTTTTATCTTTTAAAAGCCCTCATGGTTCACTTTATTATTATTCCATTAACATAATTTAGCTTCCCAGATAAAATAACTAACAGCCCAGGCAGGGAAGGTACTGGTTTAACTGGAACTGGAACAGTAAGAGTCCAATTTGTTTTCCACACACATTCTTAAAGTAAATGTTTTTTAGAACTGGTCTGGATGAGGATAAATCCTCTGGTCTAAAGCTCATATTCAAGGTCACCTGGGATCTCTGTGAAATCCCATATTCCTCCTTTATACCAAGCTCTGAGTGGAAAGGGAGATGCTTAATTTTTAAAAACAGAACCTTGTGAAATGAGGCTTTACCTGTAAAGGTGCATGCATTGTTTCAGATATCTGCATTTTCCAAACTGAACTCCCCAGGTTTGTCCTGAGTTGGGGGCTATTTTTTATCACCCTCTTTCCAAACAGTGAGCTCAGACAAGGTGTCTCTGTGATCCTATGGAGAGCACACACTTGGTTTGCTCAAGGGGAAGGGGCTAGGAGAACTCTGATGAAAGCCCATTAGGTATTTAAGTGCCTTTTATTTATTTGCAAGCTGGCTATCAGCCAAAAATGAAAACTCAAACCACTGTTGGGTTACAGCATAGCCCTAAAATTTCATCAGCAAACACTTCAAGGGAACCAGAGATGTTTCAGAAATTAAGGTTGAAGGTTTGACCATGGTTTTCATTTCTGTGTTGCCTTTTGGAGTTCTGTGGACAGAGGGTTTTTTCCCCTCTGAGAGGACAGGAATGACCAAGCTGTTCACAGACTGGAGCACCAGCAAATTTGGAAACTCAAATCCAGGTTACAGCAACACCTGTCCTCATGAGATTTGGAGTGGAAGGGCACAAAGCTGTGAAATAAATACCAGAGAAGTTGTCCTGACCCTGGTTTGTTTGCAATCAAAGCCCACCCTGAGATGTTCTGTGAACGTTCAGCGTGATTGGTGATGAGGGCAGCAATTGACTGGCACCAAGAGATCCATTTTGTTCCATTGAGTTCTGCTTGATATCTTAAGGGAATTCTCCTTGGAAATGTCATTTCATTGTCATTTAGGGGTTTAAATGCTATACTAGGTGGTTCTGGACTAAAAGGAATGTCACCAAGAGGCCTTGAGAAGTGTGCTAGAAAAAAGAAATGGGGAAATATTGGGAGAAAATCCAGGAGAACCACTCTCTCCAATGAAAAAGAAAGAGGCAGGTGAAATCAGACACATTACATGTAAACAGAAGTTGCCAAAAGTGCTGGTAGAGTTCCCTAGACAAGTTAAAAGCAGTAAAATTACAGAAATATTTTGAGAAATTATTCAGCATTTGGTACACCTGTGGCTCACAAGTTGAATGTGATTTGCTTTAGCTGTGTCTGGAAGGAAGCCCTGGCAGTAGAGACAACACTCTATGATCTTTCAAAAGGAACCCCCCAAAACTCAAATAATAACCTGGAGGGTTCCTTGGGAGGTGTTTCCCTGTGCTTTGTGCCCAAAATGACTGGTTTGGCAGCACTGAGGAAGGAGATGGGGTAGAGTTACCATGGATTTACAAGCAAGTAGAGAAGACGTAAGATGCTCAGACTAAGGTAAGGAAAAGTAGCTTGTCCAGCTCTCTGAAAATTCCCAGATCTTAGCCAGTGCTGTTGCTGGAAGCAAAAGGATCATTTCAGCAAAAGTTCTTGGTGAGTTGTTAATTCTGTGCCTAGATCAGGATTAGACTGAAAAAGTTACTGTCAGGGGGAAAAAAAACTGTTAGAGAAATATTCATTGGCATTATTTCAGTGTTTTAGAGTATTCAACAACACCTGCATGTGGTGCCTGAGCTGCAGTTGATTCTGTGGGAAACTTTTAAACTTTTAAGTAGTTCAAAGGAAGGGAATCCATATTTGGGCTGGGTTTGAGTGCCAGCCCGGGAGGGAGTAGCTCGCAGCTTTATTGCAGTCACAGGCTGTAATGGTGCTAAGTCATAACTCCTTAGGTGTTACCTTGTATATCACATGCTAATCCGTCTGACACAGTTTTCAAAGGAAATCTATTTCAACATAACCTGCCGGCCGCCTCACCAAGCAGCTCTTCCAAAATTGCACAAAAGAGCGTGAACCTGAAGGTTGCGATGACGTGACTTTTTCATTCACTCATTGTGACGCTGCAGGAAAAATTACATAAGCCACTGATGACTTTTACAGCGCTTTAGAAAACGAACTTTAGAATTAACCCGGAGCGGAAAAAAGAACCCCTTTCCCTGTTACCCGCGGGGCTCGGTGCGGAGCGGGAGCGATGGCC
>VXAX01005067.1:1672155-1700047 GCA_013399835.1 Leptocoma aspasia | reverse complement strand
GAAATCGAGCGGAGCCGCGGGTACGACGGGGCCAGGAGCGGCGCTCCGGCAGGGCCGACCGGCATCTGCTTTCCCTTCGCTGTCTTGCCGGGCGCCGGCCAAGCCGGTGCGGGCGAGCCGCGACACTGAGAGTGGCAGAGCAGGGACGGGCAGAGCTGCCGCTGCCTGCCTGAGCTGGGGGGACCCGAACACAGGCGGCAGCCGGAAGGCACGGGGCACCTTCGGTGCGGCATCTGCGAGGGCTTCAGCAGCTCTGAGACCCTCCGGTGGCTGCCGGCGGTGCGAGCCGGGGCTGCGGCGGGAGGGAGCTCGAGGCTGTCGGGGACGGGCGGAGCGCAGGGAGCCCTGCTGCGGCCTTCCAGCCCTCTGCAGCTTGTTTTCAGTCCTTTCCCGCCCCGGTCCCTCGCCCCCCTGTGCCCGGGTCTGGCCGGGGGGCCTCCCCTGCTCCACTTTCCGGCGCCCCGGCAGGCCCGGCCAGAGGAAACGCGGCCCCGGCCGGCCCAGGGCCGGGTACTCCCGTTCGCAGGCAAAAACGCTTTGCGATGCGACCTCTCCTCTGCCAATTCACTTTGTTGCTTTATTTATTTTTTTAAACAAACTTTTAGTCATTTATGGTCTCTCCCTCGCCTTCTTTTCTTCCCTTCCCCCTGCAACCTGCTAATTTAACACTGGAGTGCGTTATGGCAGTATTACAGGGAGAGAACGAGAGAGAGAAAACAACAATACAGCAATGATCCAAATGATACAGTAGAATTATAGCAATTATAGTTCTGCTCGGAGAAGAAAACCTTGCTGAGCTCAGCCAAACAAACTGATACCTTGTACGGATAACAAGCTCGGAGACTGACAGCCGGTGCTGAGAGAGGCAGGAGGGCACAAACGGAAATATTTGCCTTATTTCACTCCAGCCAGCCTACATTAACACCCTCGGCTGCCGCTGCCAGAACAATATCCGCTCCGGCTCCTCGCACCCCGGGTCTCCGCGATGAGTTTCTCCCCAGGGACCGGCCTCCGCACCTACCCGCGCTCGGCTCCGCTCGGGCCCTGCCGGGAAGGAGCAGTCGGAGCTCTGACGGTGCCGGGACCGGCGCTGCCGGCCACCCGCCCCCTCTGCAAACCACCCATTCCCACCGCGGGGGCGAGGCGGTGCTCCCCGGCGCGCACTGCCCTGGGACCCTCCGGCCCGTCCCCGCTGCCCCCCGCCGTCTCCCCTCCGAGCGGGCGGCCCCGGCGGGGGCGATGCCCGCTCCGCTTCGCTTGGAGGCGTGGGGCAGACCCGCAGCTCTCCGCGCTGCTCCGCCTGGCCGCGCAGCGGGGCAGGGTGACCGCGGCTGCCGCGGGACCACCGCCCGACGGCTGCCCGTGGCGGCTGCAGCAGCAGCACACGCCCTTCTCCCGGACCTGCCCAGGCGGCCCGGGGACGGCGTTTGCAATGGGGTTTGAGCTTGTTACTGTTTTTCCCTGTTCATCTTTCTTCCGCATTACACAGAGCCCCGTCGTTGGGACCGCTCCCCCCCGAAACCGTCCTTGCGAGGGGACGTGGCTACAAAATGGCAGTTCGCTGTCAGGCTTGGGGAAAGGTGTTTGATCTTAGGGCGGAGATAGGGCTAAGCTCTGTTTCAGACGTTGCGGTTGGAAATGTGCAGAATCGGTTCAAGACTAGGTGAGAAATTGAGTTCACCTCGCAGGGAATAGCGTCTGCCTCGGCTGGGGAGGATTTATTCTCCCTGCGGCGGCCACCGGCGACACAAGGTTGTGACCCATTGACTGAGCACACGGCAGCTTTTAGTCCGTGAGCAATTTGTACCCATCCCGTCGCCGGCGCATCCCGCAGCCCTCGTTACAAGCTGCTGAAGTCGGGAACCCCTCCGCTGAGTTCCCGCTCCCTGCCAGCCCTGCGCATGGGTGGAGCCGCAGCCGCAGCCCATCCCCAAGCTTTTACACAAGCTGGTTGTTGTTTATTTTTTACTCTCTTTGCAATGGAGAAGAAAACGATAACAACTACTTAAAATCCTGATTTATCACTATGTAGTATAGATACCACAATTTGATTTATCACTGTCTACTTCATGCGGAATTAAAAGGCTTGTGTAGAAGCTGTCTGTGGGGAGGTACAGAAACTGTATTCCCTCTGCCTGCTCTCTCAGCTCTTCGCTGTAGTTTCCTCCCCGTTCCTCGACGTGCTTGGCGTCCTGGCCCCACGCTCCCCCTGGCTCTGTGCTATGGCAGCCACAGCTCCTGGGTAGCCCAGGGTCAGCCGCAGAGAATGTCAGAGTCTGAAGCGCCCCACATCCGAGAGTGCAGGAGAGTGAAACACAGGAGACCACTGGTCTTCAAGAGATGTGATTTCAATCTCATTCCTCCCCGCAGCACAGCCCCCTCTCTCCCCCCCGCCAAGTGTTCAGGACTATGGTCCTGTGAACAAAAGTAGTACAGCTGGCGTTAGGGAAGGTGGGGTGCCTTGGAACCAGGCAGGGGAGAAATGTATGATGCCGTTTAGATGTTATGAACTGGCACATGATTCCCCTTGTGAGCCTCACAGCGTTTTCTCTCAATCCATATTTACGATATAATTTTCAGCTTTATGGAGGGAACTGTTCTGAAACCTTTTCTAGGCACAGCCTTGACTTTGCACAGTTCAGCCCTGATCTGTGGAGATGAGTGGTTGCCCTTGATTGCAACCACCAGAACTACTCAATTCTTCTGCTAGAGTCTTGTGAAACACTTTAAAAATTTGGCTAATACCCTACAGACGGTCACGCGAGATCTCAGAACAGCTGCACATCCCCTATAGCCGCGATCAGACAGCTGGGGGAGAACCAGCATCTCTTTGTGTCCCCTGGGGCTTTGGCAAGTCACTGGTCACCTGAATACTACATCTCAGGGTTCAATGGCTTAACAACCTCCTCATTTCAGGTAAGATAACTATTATCCCATCACTGCAGATCGACAATTTAAACATTGGGTAATCCATACCCAGCAGATATCACTAGGGCACTGCACCAAAATCTCTTTGCAGGATGATGTTGGACTTCCGCACATTTGAATTCACATCCATGAGAAAATTTCATTTTGCAAGTATTGCTTTTTTTTGGACTCACATCACCATTTTCACCAGTTTTCAGCCTATTCTGCTGGACTTGAGGCTGCAGCACCTGCCCATGGGGTGAGTTGGGAGAGCCCTGTGCACCAGGTGTCAATGCAGGTCACAGTTAGCTCGACTGTCTGGCACTTGCAGTGCCACTCTTTTCTGCCTGTGAAAGCAGCCCCAGCTTTTGTCGCTCACGTTGGTTTTAGTGCAAGCTCAGGGAGCAATTTCAGTAATAGTTGGCATCTGGACAGAGGTTTGACATCAGCAGTGGTGGTGACTCCAGAATAATTATTCATAAACTTCAGATTTAGCCCATGTCTATGTGTAGGCAAAATCTGGGCCACATTCCATAGATGTAATTTTAAAAAAGTATTTTCTCAATTATTTTTTATTTGGTTGTCATTTTTTTAAATCAATTAGTTTACTTTTCTGTTAGCATGGGTTTCCCTACAGACAGAGGACAGCAGTTAATTTAGGTGAATGTGTCTCATCTTTACTTCTCTTCCGCTGTTTTCCCATATCTGGTAAGGGAAAACTTCTCCTCTGGTCCATACTCCAGAAGCATTCCCAGCTCATTTTTGGGTTGATCCTTTTTTGCATGGCCATGAGACAGAACTGGTCTGTCAGTGATGTCAGTGTCATCTGACAGTGATGTCTCTGAGTAATGCTGTCACCTACCATAACTATGCTAGATTTAGTTACTGTATTTAACTTATTCCTTGAGCCCAGTCAACAAACCAGTACTCCTGGAAATAATTTTAAAAAACAGATCTGGGCACACAGCTTGGTGGTACAATCCCTCCACAGCCAGCTCTCCCTCCCTGAGACCATGTGCCTTCCTCTCATTTGTGTCTCAGGTTTGCCTTTGGGGGCAGAGGTGTGTGTGTCCTTTGCTGGCATGCCATCGTCCCCAGGTCACTGACCTTATTGGTCATCACAGCTCTCTCTTGGTTTGGTTTGGTTTTTTGTTCCCAAGTGCTTGGCTTCATGAAATCCTGCCAGGGCTGGTAGTTTGCTGGTTGAGACTGAGATGCCATCAATACTGTCTCTCTCTATTTTNTTCACATTTTTTTCCTCTCCCTCCTATTTCCATATATGTCCTTTTCCCAGGATCTCAGCCTTCCCACACCTCCACAAGCTCTGGCTCCACACCCTGCTGACTGTGGTGATGTTTCTGCAAGGAGGTGGATTTCCTAGCACTCCGTGGATTTAAATCAAGACCACTCCTTTTCGGGAAGACATATTTTCACCTAATGTCAATGTTTTGTCTAAATATAAGAAGAACTGGGTGGAGCTCTGCGTCCTACAGCCCCTATGACTGCATCTTACAGGAGGTTGGGTGATGGAGGGAAATATGGATCTTCTGACCCTAGAAAACCCATGGATAAAATCCCAAGTAGCTTTCTCACAGTAAGCCTTAGAAACTCAGTGAAATTATTAATGCATTAAGGTGCAGTGGTCTAAAAAAAAATTAAAAATATGATCATAGGCTTATTTAATGTTATACCTTCTGTGTTATTTTCTTTTGTATGTGCTGACTAGAACTGAGCAAAGGCTTCATAACAAATAATTTATTTGTCAAACGTATTCTCTTCTCCTGCTCGTGGAATATCCATGAGCAAGAACATTGTTTTCTCAAACGTATTTATCTAAAGTGCTCCAGTGGTTCCTTTAAATGAATAACAGAAGGGCTTGCCTGCAAATGGTTTCCGTTGTTTAGCTGTACTTGGGCAAATAAACCTCCCGGTACCGACTGCTTTGCCCGCCTGTTGCGCCAGCAACACCCTGGTTGTGCAAATAGGGTGTGAGTGTCTGTGTGTGTGAATGCAACAGCTGGGCTTCCTCAGCTCCTCCGTGGGCAACCTTCAGCCCGGGCTATTCACTGGCACTCGGACCACTGAAATTGGATCGCTCAGCTCACTGCAGAGGGGGTGTGAACGCGCTGAAAAGCAAAGCCATTAAAAATTCAAATGAGCGTTCGATGAGCAAAGGACAATGTTGCACCCTCTCTATCTCCGGTGTGACCTTCATGTGGTGCTGTGTTCTATTTCAGTAAATGCAGCCACACACGGGCAGAGCAGGAATCAGAATTATCTGGGGAGGGCATGAATTGGTGCTGGTCTGGCATTTCATTGCTCAGGAGATGTTATCCATAAGATCAGAGTGTTTTAATCCAGAAGCATGGCTGAGGTGAAATAGAATAATAGAGGGAAGAGAGAGCAAACTGTCTGTGGAGCTTGGTTGGACCATTCCACTCAAAAAATCTAACCTTAAAACCATATTTATTATTGCTATTTTCTACATCTGTGGGCACCATTGCATCTGTCTGTCATTTAGGGGCACCACTATCTCAGAGATATTTAAAAAAAATGTTTTTGGTAAAGAAAAACCTGCATTTCATGGCAAGGAATGGGCATTTTTCCCGGGAACAGGCTGATGCTCGTGGATGCATGGGGAAGACTCTTCAGTAGCTGTCTGCCAGTGCTTCTCATGGCTTTTTTTGGTGTTGGGCCCTTCACAGGGAGCATCCCAGCTATCAATCAAGGCTGAATGCTGCTCAGATAGCTAAAGGATCTATTCTGATATAGCACCCATGTTTATCTGTTTAACATTCTGCATCTCCTTTAATGCAAGATTCAGAGTACTCTGTCGTGCTCTGTAGGAAGGGGATGTGTTATGGATATAAACTGTGTTGTGTAAGTGCTGGGGTATGCATGAACCTGCTGTCTCCCAGGTTTACACCACTGAGAGCAACACAGACCAGAGATCTCCCAAATTGCACTGAGGACAATCCATCAACAGGACGGATTGCAAACAGCAAAGCATGTAGAGGTGAATAGATGGAAGAGTTTCTAGCAAGGCACCCACATCAGGCACAGATTAGATTTGTCAAGGAGATTTAAGTGGGAAGACAAAAATGAGGAAAAGCTGCTGTTCTGAAGGATAAGAACGGAGACTCTTACAAGTGTCTGTGCTAACACTAGTTATGCTCCTGAAGAACATGGATAGCTGGGGCCTTGGGTGTGCATGACATTGTAAAAAACTATCTGGTAGGGAGCAGACTTCTTCCTTCCAAATTCAAAGGGGCTTTATTTTAAGGGGAAAAAAATTAATTTACCTGTAAATTGGCTCAGCAATTCCAACAGCTGCAGCTTGTTGGACTGCTGATTTGAAGTTTTCAATTGAAAAATAAAATAAAATAAAGGGGTATATGTTTTAAGGTTTCCCCTTCATATACAATTATTAGAAACTTCTATAGACAAATGTTTCCATTCATACACATGGATTATAAAATCTTGAATTCACTGGGTGTAAGTTATTGTTTGGAATCAATGTACTTTCTTGTTTTTTTAGCTTTTTATCAAACCTTGAAAAAGGCTTGTCACTTACAGAACTCACCTATTATTTCCGTTCTTGAAATTTCAAAATAATATTATGGAGCCACAGAAGACTAATTTTAAACAAAAGCCGTTTGATTTAACTAAATTATTGTTCCTGTTTTGTTACCCTAACACATAACTTTCATTCCTCCAGTAAATGGGGTTTTCGCATGAGTGAAAGCACATTTGTACGATGGCCTTTGTGTTAAAAACCCAGGCAATTGATAAAGACTTTGGCTGGGCTCTAAAGTGAGTCAGGGGTTGAGAAGTCAGGGCTTCAGGTTGAGAAGCCTGGTTGCTTCCTTCTGCAGAGGATGTGCTATCATCTGTTTTGTGTAGCAGTGCTGGGGAAAATCACAGTTTTCTTGTCTTTGAACAAGAACTAGAAGGGATGGTTTGGCTTTATTCTGTTTCAGGTTGTGTTTTGTTTGATTTCTAATATTATCAAAATGTCTGAAGGGCTCTGGATGTCCATGAGGTTTCTAAAATTGAACATGGCTTCTGTTTTTTAAAACTTTCCGTGCCAGAGTTTTCCTGTGGACACATCACTCAGAAGAGGAACACCATATGTTCTCCTCCTCTGAATGGAAGGTGAGAATAAATGGGCCATTATTTACACTCACTTTAATTCCTTATCCCATAACAGGGCTCCATTTAAAAATTTTTTTTGGTGGGGGACGGGGACAAAAAATTCAATGGATAAAGGAGTCTTCAAGACCTTCAAAACAGGTGGATTTTGACGAAGAAGAAGAAGAAGAAGAAGGAGAAGGAGAAGGAGAAGAAGAAGAAGGAGAAGAAGAAGAAGAAAGAAGAAAAGTCAAAGAGCTCTTTGACTAACCTAAAAGCTATGCAGAACTCAATATGGTATTCATAACCTGGGATTTCTTTAGGAATGCCCAAAAGATGTAGGATGAAAGCTTGTTTTCATCAGTGCTTGTGGGAAACCAGCTCCATGTGGATATCAGTATAATTTGGTGGCTGTCACTTTGGACACAGAACGGACTTTGCTGTATCTTCTGGGCATGTTTACTCTGTGTATTTAAGAATAAATTGAGGTTGATTCAGAAGGTCCAGGAACATGGCTCCAGAGACTTGTCCTTGGCCATCCATTCTTTCTGGGGTCTCCTTGGAAGAAAAGCATATTGGATACCTTTCAAAATATCAGTATCTTTATAGGGGAGCTCAAATACTGTAAATATCATCATAAATTCCAACCATATTTATGGCAAAAAACTGATTTCTCTAAGTTTCTATTTAGATTTTAATGTTCTCATGTATTTCATATCCCCTGAAATGTGTTTTCCCCACCTGCTGTTTTTAGACCAACAAATTCAAAGTTAGAGACTCTCAGCTGCACCACAAGGCCTTTATTCTTTCACAGCTTCCCAATGAAATCCTTGGGCTCCTGATGGGGGAAGGATCCTGGGCTCTGAATCTGTGGCACCAATCAGCATTGAGTTGGAAGCCAGTGGTTTTGAGCTGCACAGGTGAAGAAAAAGTCAAAGCAGCTCCCAAAGCCCTTTGCAAAATGGCTGGATGGAAATTATTCTGAAAAAAGGTATGTTGCCCGTACTTGGTAACCTTGCCAGATGCTCACTGCATATTCAAGAATGAATATCCATCCATTCATCTGGATGGCTTCTGGCTCAAGTTAAAAACTGCTTTGTGTGGCTCATATGTGTTAAGCAAATTAGTTGCATGTAGACATGGAGACCTTGGCCAAAGACTGCGCAAGAGAGAATTTATCTCAGAGAAGTCAAGGTTGATGACAGCTGTAGCAACTCTTCCTGAAGAGCCAGCTGGTCCATGGAGTATCAAAACATGCTGACAACAAATCTCCAAAAGCAGCATTTCTGTCTGAAGGCAGCACATTGCACCAGAAGGGCACAAAATGCAGCAGGGTGACATCCTCTTCCCACATCACCGTCACCACTGCACATCAGCACAGCCCCGTGTCACAGCACGGAGGGAGCTCCAGGGTGGCATTCAAATTACGCTTCACATCTATTGGCTTTCTTTTCAGCCCCTTGTGAGCATCATTTGCTTCAAATACCAGATCTACTAATGATTTTTTTCCCTCCCCCTTGCTCACACTTTAATTGCAGGGTATATGTAATACCCTTAGGAATAGCTATTGCCACCTGTATTATTATTTATGCTGTGAAAACGAAGCTTGTGGCAATATATTTATTAACACGGTGCCCTGGAATCACATGAGTTAACAGCTTAATCCTGTGATTGTAAACACTTTTCTCTACATGTTCAAGCACCATCCAGGTTTTTTAACTTAGCATTGGGAAACTGTGAGTATGAGCAGGTCATAATTTTTTGAGAAAATCTACTCTTCACCAAAAGAAAAAAAAAATCTCATAACAAGAAAGTGATTTGTGCATCTAATAGTGCCTGCCATACTAAGCAAGAATGCTTTTTGCAAAAGAAAGAGTTAAACAAAACATTTATGCAGTATAAACTTTGCTCCTTAGCATTAAAATGCACTTTATTCATACTGTAGATTTCTCTTCCAGCCACGGCTATTGTTTGTCACTAACAGCTAGCTTTTGTGAAGTTAATAAATGTGCATAATAAGGACATAAAGGTATGGAGAAGTAATACTGTAATCCTTTTGTTTGGATAATCAGTCTAATGTATGCAAATTAAACCTTATTAGTACTAGGGTTTTGTGTCTGCTTATCAAAATGTGCCATTTTCATGAAAATTGGAAGTCCATTATATAAAGTTATTATTAACAATCATTTAGGAATTATATACGGTATGCAAATTAAAGTTGATTACAACTAATTAAGGGCTTTCTTTGTTATTTGACCTTGTCTGCTTTTTATGTAAATATGTTTCTTTTGGTCTGGCATATTTTTAGACTCAGAAAAGTATATTAAGACAAGTTACATTATGTATTTTTAATATATTTTTGTATTGCATAGAAACCCCCTTGCTATTGTTTAAGAGCCTGGTTTCACTCTGGGCTGTTCTGAGTGATGATACGCAGACATGTGTGCCTTACAGTTTTAGGATGGCTCTGTGACATGGACCAGGAGTGGTATTGTAGGAGCACACTTCCAAGACCCTCCAGTGGTTTAAGGAAAAATGAAAAAAGAAAAAATCCCCCTGTGAAATATAAACAGCCTTCATGCCAGAGTAGCCTTTGTTCCACCAGTTATCGAACTGGATAAGCCTTAGTTTAGTGGCTCCAGACACAGCTAAGTAATAAATGATTGGTCCCTACTTGCAAGGTACATTGCAGAACTTAATTGCTTGCTCGCTTCCCCATGACCACTGATCTCAAGATAAAAGACTTTTAACACAGCCAACACAGCCAGCTGAGCAACAGCAGCCTCTGGGAACTTTTGTGTACCTGTCAAAATCCAAGAAGGTTCAACATTAAGTGAAATGAAAAAAATCTCCTGAAGAAAACTTGGGTGAGTTGAATAATATTTCTATTAAAAACAACAGCAGCATGTAATGCAATTTTGATGTGACAGAAGATGGCATATTTTACAGTGTGTCAGAAAAAGGTGTAATCAATATCTTCACATCTTCCAGTGTCAGTAAAACATGCAAGAGCAAGAAAGCCTGAGAAAGAAAAGAGATATAAGGGGTATAAGGTAGGAATATCTTAGAAGCATGTATAAAACTTGCCATCATATATTCTTTGAGTGGAAAATATTGGGATCTGAGGAAAGATATAGCATAAATCTCCTCTTTGGTACAAAAGGGTGGGCACAAGGGGACATTGATGCTGGAAAAAAACACTCTGTATAGGCAAGGTATGTGTTTAAGCATGAAAGTGGGGATAGGCTTCTAAACCCAGGTTTTATTCTTTCCTTTCCACATCCTTGATATCTTGCATTTCATATCAGACAGTCATGAAACTTCCTACTCTGTACATTTGGGACTCACAGGATCTGTCCCCTCTTGCCTGTGGGAAGGTCTCCCATCACCACACCTCCATAGACATCACTGGTGCCTGGCTAAGCACAAGCTGGCCTCCTGAGAGCTTGAAGACAGGGAGTGTGAGTGTTCAGATCCAACTGGGAAAGGCAGGCACGCTGGGGTCACACTGGGAGATGGAGTACACATTGCATCATGGAAATGGAAGGTGAGGGTCTATCTGCTCTCTCTTCTCCTTTCTCTTTGGATATGCTTGTGGCACAGAAAATGCCAACTTTTCATGGCTGAAGGCCAATACAGAAAGCTCTTACTTTGTCCCTTGGAAAAGCAGAGACCCCTGGCTAGGCATCCAAATCCCTGGGAACCCAGTCAGCTTCAAAGGCCAGGTCTTGAATATGTGCTGCAAATGGCTGGATGGGAAGTTACAAACTGCCGATTACTGGCATGACTTATTCAGCAACTCCTTGAGAAGATATTTGAACAATTGGAGAAGTTGGTGATTTGTTCGCTCACAGTGGGACCATGGGGTGCAATTCAGCCAGTGACTTATTACAATGAATTGTCTAGGGCTGGAGTGGGGACATTTTGCTCAATGCTTCACTGCTGGCAGGAGCTAAAAAATGGAAAATCAGCGCAAAACCCATCTCTGCTGCATGGGGCAATGTCCGACCTCAGCCCCCCTCCCTTGTGCTTGGCAAAGTCATGCTGGAGTCAGGAATGGAGTAGCTGTAGAAGCAGCAAAGTGTGACCTGGGGTAGGGTGCCAGCCCATTACCCTGGGAGGGAGCTGACCATGGTTTCAGAAACACTCCTGCTTAATGGGTGGCACCAGGTAGATGTGACAAAAAGAAGGTTTTTATTTCCAACATTTTCCAGTGAAGAAAAAAAATCAAACATAATTTCTCCTCTTCCACCTAATAAATGGTGAGCGTTTTCACCTCAGTGTTGGGAACTCAAGGCTCTCAAGATGGGTGGAAAGCAAAGCTAAGAAGGGGTCTCAAATTATTTTATCTAACAGAATAAGGATGAAACCCTGATGCTATCAAAGGTAATAATTCAGGATTTCCCTCAGGGAGGTGAAAGTCATTGTCGTGTTTTTAAAATAGTTGCAATTTTCTGTCTCTAAATAGCACAGACTACAAAATGTATTGCAAGGAGAATATAAAAATAGTCAAAGTCTTCAAATCTTTTAATTCAATGAGAATGTAATATGCAATTAAAATTAATTATCTCATAATCGAACTGTAGACACTGATTATTGCATCATTTTCGTAAGAGACATGCATCTTAACTTGCATAATTTCTGGTATCATTGTGGAGTTGGCTCAGGAAAGAATCTGGGCCCAGATGTTTTCATGCCTTAGTGCTCAGAGTGGATCAGTTGTGGCTGGATGTGCCTTTTTCTCCACAGAGTACTTTGAGCACCTGTGCTTGGCAGAGCCCTGACCCTTGCCCTTGGTGTGCAATTGTTTAACTCTTCCCCAGCACCTCCCAGTTGGTTCTGCTGCCCCATTTTTTTCGCTCCCATTTGCCATCATAGAATCATAGAGCCATTTATGTTGGAAAAGACCCTTAAGACCATCGAGTCCAACCATTAAGTTAACACTGCCAGGTCCACCACTAACCCCTGTCCTCATCACTACATCTACAGGTCTTGTAAATACCTCCAGGGGTGCTGACACAACCACTTACCTGGGAAGCTTGTTTCAGTGCTTCACAACCCTCTCCACAAAGATGTTTTTCCCAGTATCCAATCTAAACCTCCCCTGGTGCAACATTTGCTAATTTCCTCTTGTCTCTTGTTACTTGGGAGAAGACACTGACTCTCACCTCACCACAGTCTCCTTCTAGGGAGTTGGCAGACCTTAGCAGTAAGGTCATCCCTGAGCCTCCTTTTCTCCAGGCTAAACACTCCCAGTTCTCTCAGCTGATCCTCATCAGACTTGTGCTCCAGACCCTTCACCAGCTCTGTGCCCTTCTCTGGACCTATTCCAGCACATCAATATTCTTCTTGTAGGGAGTTGCCCAAAAGTGAGCACAGGATCTGAGGTGCAACAGGATCTGTGCTGACAGGGGACAATCACTGCCATGTTCTCTCCAGCTCCCATTGCTCCCCATAAGTGTCCCCAGGTCACTGATCCCAACCCGGTGAGATCTGCAGAATGACACTAATTTTTCTCAGCTCATTTTAATTGTGTCTTCTATACATCATTACTTGTTCTTCCAACATAAAGTCCTAACACAAGAGACATTCCTGTTTTCTGCCTTTATGTTAAATATAATGTAAGGTGGTACCTATATGTATTTATTTGGTGTCATAACTTAATAGTGCTAAATGTTGATCAGGGCTTGGCTCTGCTGCTTGTTATCAGTATAGACTTGTGAGACCCTGAGAGGTTCAGGGCATTGAGGTGGATCTGGCTGTACCTTCACCTGATGCTGAAATCTGCAAAGAGGAGAAAGAGTTTTAAAATCCAGACTCCATTATAATATTCAAGTATAGTAAGTAATGTAAAAAAATAGAGAAACATAAAGTGAATGGGAAAAACAGAATAGAGGTAAAATAGATTTGTAAACCAATCTCCAATTTTTCACAATATCCTTGTAGGTGAGACCTACAAGGTCCTTCAGGCCTAGTTTCAGCCACCTCTGTGGTTTCATGGGTTGCAGCAAACGTTTCGGAGTTCCCTTGGGGTTCTGATTCCCATGACGTTTTTCATTCCCCTGTTGGGTCCTGACTGCTATACATATATTTTTTGTAAGATCTTCGAAAGCACCATTTTACTGCCTTTAAACAGACTCCCATCAGCACCTGGGGAGATGATAAGAGTTTGGGAATGCCTTTTCCTGGTTATGCCCTGCTAAAACCCTGTCTTCACAACCCTGATTTTCATTTTGAACCGTGTGTGCTGTTCATGTGCCACGCAAATTCCCTAGGGTTATTTTTTTTTTTTTTGGTAGGGTGAAGAAGCATGGTTCCCACCTCCTTCTGAATATTCCTGTCCCTTTTGCTGGAATTTCCTCCAGTGTGCTTGGGCAGATACTCTTAAGCAGATTCCTTCATTTTCTCAGCTGTTTAAATTTTCATTTCCTTTTAAATGAATTAATCTGTGATTTAGAAGAAAAATCGTGTTTGGATTCTCAAAATGGCATTTGAGTAAGCCAAGCCTGTTTGGTCGTAAGTAAGTAGCTTCTAGTTGTTTTCAGCAAAGGCTGATTTCTATACACACTGAGTGTGTATAGGCTGTAGGTAAGACACTCTTATCTGTTTGCATGTACAGTACAAAAGGTTTCCTTTTCGCCTGTAATGCATGATGTGATTTTGATGACATCATATTAATAGCCCTGATTTCATTTCCATAAAGGTATCCAGAAACAGCTGAATTTTGCTCTTAACACACTGATACCATAACGTGGAGAATTTGTGACTTCTCCAGTTTCTCCAGCTCTCTTAATGACTGCATCCTGCACTGGCTGGAAGCTCAGTATGGCTGTCAGCCTGGAAGGCTGCTTATTCACCAGTTCCAAACATCCTTCTTTTCCCCCCCTCTCACTCAGAATATGTCTACTGAAAATGTCCTTTTATTTTCTTGGCCTCTATATCTTGTTCTGTGCATTTTTAAAAAAAATTACGTTCACTTGCAGGGATTTCTTTGGCCTCTGTCTACCATTGGGAGTTGTGGGGACAAATGCTCTGCCTTGTTCCCCTCTTAGGGGCTGGCAGGAGCCTTCTCCTTCCCCTTGATGCAGGGCCTGTGTGCCTCTTTCCTGTGTGTGGGCTCTACATTTGCCATTCACTGCAGCACTGGATCAACATCTGGGGAAGCCTTGCTAGGTGCAGCAGGAATCTTTTAACAATGACATATCGAGGAAAAAAAAGCTAGAGAAGTGGATTTGCACATTTTTCATCCTGATAAATATAACTATGAAATTGCTTTATAACTTTGGACACAGTTGGAGCTTTATAATAGGTTGTCAGTGAAGGAGCACCTGTGATCCTAATGCGTGCATCTATTCTCCTGATTTTAGCTATAAATTCATCTTACAATGCTAGTGGGGATAGCTCTAGGTCTGCAGCAGGGGGTGAAGGTTTAATTCCTTCTGCCTTTTCCCTTTCCACCACATCCTTAGGTTTCTCCAGACCATCTCAGCTGTACAAAACATTTTAATTTTTGCTTTCATATGGATGGCTGTGTCTTGGTTTGAGAGACAGGTGTCTGGTAAGGCAGGCAGGAGCCTCCCCTGGAATGAAAAATGTAAACCCTTTCCCTCCGAATTATTATAATTTTGAAATTAAGGGGCTCTCAGGCAAAGACATGAGAATAGGAATAACAGTTCTTTACTAGTGTGTATAATAAAGCAAGCAAACAAAAACAACCGTGGCATTAACACCAGGCCGAACCCAAACCCAGGCCCCGCCTTCGGCCGCGGCGCCTTCCCTCTGGTGCAGTTCCGGGCACGGCCAGCAGGGGCGCTGCTGGCTCCCGGCGGGCAGCCCAGGTGCGGTGATTCCCCGCGGCTGCAGGGGGCGCTGCGGAGCGGGCTCGGGCAGCATGCGGCAATGGCGGCTGGGCCCAGACGGGAAGGGATGGAGGAGAGGCCTCGCTTCACAAACCCCGGGGCAGCGATCCCCGTGCCCCAGCAGGACTCTCGGAAGCAGGAAGCTGGGACAGCAGGATGTCTTGGCAGCTAGGGGGTGCGGGGCTACAGTGCCACGAGAACTCGGAGCAGTGCCGGAGAAGAGGCGGGGGTGGGGCAGAGGTGGCCCGGCTCTGAGCAGGGCAGGGAGAGCCGAGCTCAGGATCCCGGGCACCCAAGCAGACGGTGACAGGTCCCTCTTTTAGTGGGGTGGCTGTTAATAAAGTCCCAGTTCAGTGGATGCTCTCACCATCTCATTCAGTGGATGCACTGTGGGGTGCAGAGTCTCACCCCACGGCAGAAGAAGCAGCTCTGGACTGGGCTCTGGCAGCAGCAGCGAATTCCCTTCCCCAAGCACCAGCTCCTCTGAAGCCAAGCGGGGGAAGAGAGAGTGAGAGTGTGAAAGAGAGTGAAAGAGAGTGAGTGAGTGAGTGAGTGAGTGAGTGAGTGAGTGAGTCAGTCAGTCAGTCAGTCAGTCAGTCAGTCAGTCAGTCAGTCAGTCAGTCAGTCAGTGAGAGAGCACCAGCAGCTGCCCCAGCCCCATCCTTTACTGCGCAATTCCCACGGTATCTCTGTCCCTCAGAGAGAAACTCCCAGATAAGGGAAGTGCAACCAGATGCTCTCCTCCCCTGAGCTTGGCCACTTCTTTTGTTTTTCTTAAGGACCCAGTTGTTAGTGTTTCCTAGCAACTTAAGGGAAAAAAAATTCTATAAGTAAAAAGAAAGAAAAGGAAAGAAACCTAGCCCCCAACAGAGGGTTTCAAATTTGTCCATATTTTCGTAACTGTACTTACTCTAGCATACTTGTGTTCCTCTTACACATAGAAATAATTTTGTAGTTCAACTTTCTCAAAGAATGCAACTGTCAAATCATTCTTCAGAGGAAAAGAAGGAAGGAAAGAAGGCTGAAGTGGGTGAAGTGTAAGTAACAATTACTGTAGGCTGATAATATTTAAAGATTCATAGAGGGATGTATTTCATGGGTCATACATATATGTAACAGATTCGCCTACTCTGTAATCCTTTTCATTATTGACAACACAACAATCATATCTTTCCAGAATGGTAAACTGCAGAATGTTTTTCTTCTGCAAATGCTGCATCTGAGCTCAAATAACTAATATGAAGTGTTATTACTGGGAAAAGCTGGCAAGCTTACTGAGCAGGTTACTGATTCAGGCATAAAACCTTCACTGAAGGAACCTTCAGCATGGGCTTTCTTTTTGAGTATTAGGTCTTGATTTTCAGATTGAAGGATGGTGCAGTCCTAGGGGGCTGCAACTCTGTGCTCAGAATGTGTAGAAATTGGACATTTCAGCCAGAAATATTGCTAAGGGAAACGTAATTTGGGAACCTCTTCTGCATCCCTTGAGCTCATCTGAAAAGAAGATACAGAAAGCAAGTCAAATCATGCATGCAGGATGCATGGCTGTCATTATATAAACAAACACAACTGAATTATATTTAAAAGTAAGGATCACCCTACAGCAAAATTTACTTATATTTCTACAAACACAGGGGTAAATACCCATAACTTGCTTTTACGTTTAAATTAAAAATATTTCTTGTGAAGGGAAGCAAGGAGGACAATATAGCCATGAGAAAGAAGAATACATTTTCCCTTTCCTTCATTTGAAGTGTTTTTTTTTTTTAATGCAAGACTATAGTGATGGGCTAGCAACAGAAAGCAGTTGTGAAATGCACTAATTTTTTCCCAGTTTATTCTGGTGGCACAGCGTAGTCTAACTTCTGAAGATGTGTCTGCTCTTCTGATCCTGGACTTCGGTTACTTATCCAGAAAAATCAGTGTCAAATAATGAAATAAATACTTCGGGCAAAGTCCAAAGAAAAGTGGGTGTCCTTTTCCTTCCTTGGGGCCTGAGGCAGCTCCCAGCCCTATCACCTGCAAAAAATTCTCCCTTAACCCAGGATTAAAACGTGTGGCTTTGGAGCAGGTCAGATGTTGTCCCATATTCTTCTCCCTCTGTGCTTTTGAGGTAGCAGAGATGCCATGTCATTATATGTACCTGTATCCTGGCATCCAATGTCTTGGCTGAGAGGATGCAAAAGGGGGACAAGGGGCTGCAGGTACAGGGTTGATGTGGCTGCTTTACACCAGCATCCTCTCCTTGGAATGCAAACCATGCAGGACACACTGGTGTACTCCAGTGCCTCTCAGCTGGGCACCCTGCATGCTGGCTAGGGGTACACGGACCCTGAGGGAGCTGTAATTTAAATTGGAGCTGCTCAGGACAGATGGTGAGAGCTCTGTGAGTGGTGTCCTGCTGGAATCCTTTCAGCCTCTTGTACTGAGCATATCCATGCAAGGGAGTGGCTCAGTAGCTTTTCATCTTTTAGAAGAAAAAACAGAGATAAAAATACTTCCTTTATTTTCTTTTTTTCTTTCTTGTTCTTGCCTTTTCCCCACTTTTTTTTCTTATTTCCTGCATATACTGAGTTTTGTATTTTCCTTTCCCCTTGTATTTCAAAGACCGTTAATAAATAAATAATGTGAACACAAAATTGCCATTCAAATTTGATTGTCTCAAATTATATCTAGAATGAAACAAAAATCTACTGATCCGTGATTTTCTATGGCAAAGGCACCGCAATCCTATTCAGTCCAGTAGGGGAGATTTAAAGAAAGAGTATAAAAAACCCCAACCAACTAGCAAAGAAAAGAAGAGGCAGGGAAAGTGTGATAAAGAACAGCATAATACTTTAATGGTCTGAAGAGATTTTTCAACAAAACCATTACTAATACTGGGTATTCTTCTAAGTCAGTTCTTACCATCACAAAACCATTAGCTCTTTGGTAGTAACAATCTCCCCTATATCTATATCATGTCTTTTCATTGCTTTTTATTTTTCTTCTTCTGCTTGACTGGTAACATGCAGCACCCTTGTGCTGTATACTTATTTCAAGATTGACTGCAACAGTTGTAAATATCTCCTCAGCACTGAGGGAGGCAAAGAAAAAGTGTTGAGCTTCAGTAGCCAGAGTTCTGAATTGCTGCAGGAAAGAGAGTCTGTCAATAAAGACTGGTGAAATAAATTTTTTGCTGTCTGTTTTTTGCAGCTTTAAAGAAGACACTTTCAGTTATTTTCATAATATCAGAGATAAAATTATGATTAGAATTGCTTTTTCTGGGGCACTTGCACATGATACTTGAATAGCCAGAATGTTTTCCTATGGCAACAGGGCTGTGCTCATTATCTCCTGAATATTTAGTCTGCAGGCATGAATTTGGGTGAATATTTGGCAATAGGCTTCTAGTTCTGGGTGGGGATTGGGGCATTTTGTGTTGTGCCTCCTCTTTGAGAATGCAGAAGAGCCACTGGTTTTGTTGTATTACGATGTACACTGGTGTGTAAAGAATCAGTGTGACTGGAATCAGACACTTTTTCCTGCATAAATACCCATGGAATGCTGCATAAATACCCAGGGCAAAACAATTGTTACTGGAGGTATATTTTCGGGTTTACCCACTAAGAGTTGTTCACTGTCAATAAAATGGAAGTAAATAAAGGGAACTGCTTAAGTCTGACCTAGAGTTTATTGCTTATATTTGACTTGAATCAGACACTTTTTCTGTCAGGTGCTGTGGAAACCCTGCACATCTCATCCTTTGTCTCTAACAGCAGCAAAACATTTGTTTTTTTCTCTGTGCTTTCAAGAAATAAACACTGTGTGAATTTGGTCTCCATGCACAATAAACACAATTTAAGTAAAAAGCTTAAGAAAACCTTTTTTCTCCTTTTAAACCTTGCTTCTTGCCAGTTATTCACAGTGTTTGGTATGTGTTTTAAAATAATAAAATAAAATTAAAGCGTCCCACTATTATGTGGAAGTCTTAGCACTTATTCCTTCAGCTCTGGTGTTTTTTGAGACCTGTGCACTGGCTCGCCCAGGGATATTTTCTGCCCCATGGTCCTCAGTAGAGAAAGATAAGTGATGGAGAATGGATCAGAAGACAGAGTTGGGTTCTAGGTGTTTCCTATGTCTTTTGCAGTAGCATCTCCAGGAGTCCAGTGAGGATTTATATTTCAGAGGATAGCAGCTGACTGCCTTGGAGTTTGTCAAAGCACGAGAACAGGACTGTCTGAAATAGACACATGATCACAGGAAAAAAGTTGCATGGCACTCATCACTCATAGCTTGTGGTGTGCTGAGTCCTTGTCCTAGGTCTGTGCTTTGTGGGTCCTTGTGGCAAAGCTTTTGTGGGAAATATAGAGACAAATAACACAGGACTCTGCAGGAGCCAATGAAAAAGCTCTTTACGAGCAAGGAGTAAAACCTGGGCTTGCTTTGGAGGTGAGAAAGTGGTCAGGTAGCACTGCTGGCACACTGAAGGCAGGAATTAATCATGAAGTAAGAGACCCTGTGTGGCACAGAAGGATGAGCAACGTGCTGAAGAACCATAAAGGCAAGCACTAACAATTTATGGTCTATGAGTGAAGACAGATGACAACAGATGCCACAAACTCACCATTTGTATTGAGAAGCCAAGGAAGGTTATGTTGCCACCAGTGTCTTGAATGGTGCTTAGGCTCTGCACCGATGTTCTGTGAAGGAAGGTTTTACTTGTGTGATGGCTGAGCTCCAGGACAGGTCAGAGCAACAAGAGAAATCTGGGCCCTACATGATGTTGCCCTGGGCTGGCTTTAGAAGCTGCAGGTGTTTTCATCTGCACAGCAAGGAGAGTAAAGGCTGGAGGAAGCTTCATGGGAACTAACACGGGAAGGGGATGTTTAAATCCCCCATCTCCTGTGATGTCTGATTGTGTTAAGTAGAATCCTTCCAACTCTGTCAATACAAGGAGGACTAGGATATTGATCATTTACATGGTGCATGATGGATAATCTCATTTTTGTACAGTACTCCTTATCCAAGCTGCTTTACTCAATTATTAACTCTGCTCAGCAGAGCCTATTCAAATCTGCTGTAAAGTTCATGCCATGACCACATTTCCTATCAATTTCTCCACCGGAATATATATTAATGGAAACATGGGGATGTATTAATTGTACAATTTTGAATAAATGCAACCTTAGCAGAGTAGATTTTTTATTATTATTTAATAATTATGAGTTCAGGCTTTTCTTAATTTCCTGCTGTGAGCTTTTAAAAGTCACGGCAATGCTGAAACATAAATAGAGTATGTGATGCAACACTTTGCCTAGGCAAATATCAGACATTTTTACCTCAGGAAAAATATAATGAAATTAAATGAATTCATTTGGCTCATTTGAAATTTTGCAATATTGAAACCAAATAAGGGAAAACTCAAGTCAAGATGGAACACTATTTACTTAAAAAATTAATATTTTCTAAGACTTGAGTAGGCAAAAAATGATAAAAATCCATAGAGAGCATAAAAATGGTAAAATTTTTTGAAAAAAAAATCTTCTAAAACATGGATTAGAAAATATCCAACTTGCTCAAGTTTTCCTCAGCCATTACATTCCATAGGTAAGAAAACCTGTGTGGAATGATGCTTAGATTCTCCCAGGCAATGGAAAGGCAGCAATGGAGTCCAATGTGAGACACTAGGACAAGGGGACCTGGAACCACCCAGAACAGAGGGATCATCGTTGCTTACTCTCTCATCACTTGGCCATCAAACTCATGCATTCCCTCCCTTCCCCCTCTCCTCTCCTCTTTGGTTCCTTCCTATTTTGTCTTTATACTTTTTCCTTTTCGTCTTTGTCTTCCTTTCTTAGCCACTTGCTTTGTTCTGACAATATGATTACTTAATACTTACCTGCCAAATTAACTGACTTATTTTACCAACGAGTGGATATACCATTCCCTGACACTCAGTATTTGACAGTCCCACAATATTTTCTGTGTCCATGAGGTGCACACTGCAACAGGAAAATTCCACTAAGTATGGTGGGCTTTCTCTACAACACACTACAGTTACATACCAGCATGAACAAGGACGTGTGTTGGTTTGCCCTCTCTTTGGCTTTTAAAGGCAATAAAATGTGAACAATTAAAAAAATCTTTTGCAACCCACTCATCCTCTCTCCTTTATTCCAAAAATCACACCCAACTGACCTCTTACTGAGAATGCTGTTCCATTCCGTAAGACTCTGTCTTTTCACAATGAAAAGAAAAAACCCTATTCAGCTAATTGAGCAATTTGCTTAACTGGATACACTGCAAAAATGTATAGTAGAAATGCTAATGTATTAAGTATGAGTGTGTATTTGTAAGTGTGGGGAAAAAGAAATGCTATATAGATGCTGTAGTTGGAATGCTGCATAAATACCGAAGGCAAAACAATTGTTACTGGAGGTATATTTTCGGGTTTACCCACTAAGAGTTGTTCATTGTCAATAAAATGGAAGCAAATAAAAGGAAACTGCCTAAATTTGACTTACAGTTTACTGCTTGTATTTGACCACAATTTTTTTTGTTGTTGTTGAATGATACACACAGAGCTCAGAAAATCATCTTCTTTTGCTTTTTATTAGCACAGTTTACTTGGAACCTAGCCATGGATCTCAATACTTTTGTACAGAACCCACTGAGAAACAAGGCAGGGGGGTCTGCTGTGTATAATCCTTAAAATGTTTTGCAAGACAATACCCAGAGCAGGGAGCACCTGTAGCACTCTGTTGTGCTACAACCTCCTGCACTGATATCATCAATCACCCCAAATCTGGCAATGTTTTGCAGCAGAGTGGAAAAAAAGGATTTGAAACAGGATGGTGAGATCACTTTGTGGGTGGTTATCAGGGGCCCTTCCAAATGTGAAAGATGGTATTAAAAATCACAGAATTCCAGCATGTAGATGACAGAGGTTGGAGCTGCTGGCCCCTAAGTCACAACCCCTCTGCCCTTCTCTGCCTTTCAGAAACAGTCCTGAAGATGTGCCTTTCACATTGGGTGCTAAGCACGCTCCTGAGCCTGCAAATCCTCAGAAGTACAGCAGAAAACTGGTGCAAGAAACAGTTCACTTACCACATCTTTGGTTTCCCTTTTCCTCGACATGGAAGGGGGTTGAGACTTATACAGGAACTTTCTCTGTTGCACAGGGATGTGAAGAACACAGCTGTGGTAGCCCAAAAGTTGCTTTTTAAGAATAAGCTACTGCCTCTTTTCTTAGCTTGCTTTTAGTTCCCAAATATTGCAGCAATGCAGTACCTGTGTAATGTGTGTACTCTGAAGAATAGCCTGCAGGAGATGAGGTATTTGAGACTCTCTTTGTGGAACCTGTAGGCCACCCATGTAAAACCAGGGCTGTTTTCTAGGTAGCAGAGACAGTAACATCAGGACAATCTTACAGCAGAGTGCATTGAGAGAATGAGCAGTGGAGTGGAATACCAGAGTGGAATTAGGAAGCAACTGAGATGGGATGACATAATCGCCATTTCTTTTTCACTGCTTTTTCTTATGTCTCTGACTATTTTATTCCACATTATAAAAAATGAGGTGATGGAAGCAGCTCAGCTGTGTCTGACATTTAAGTTCTCCTAAAATACAAGGGTGTACTGAGCAGCCAGTGGCACACGTCTATAAGACTTGCAAGACTTTTTAAGCTTATGCCTTTCTACTGCTTTTTCCTGACAGTCCAAGACCTCCAAATGGGGTCCGTCATCCTGCAGCAAGACACTCCCACTGATTCTCATAAGAGAGATCTCACCAGATATCTTTTGAGGTCCAGCCTGAGGTGGGTTCTATGAAATATAAGCCAGTCTTAGAAAGAGAAAATTCACCCACTGAGAAGCTAACAACAATTGCAGACCTCCAAGGAAGGACTGAATCTAAGAGTGAGTGAGTTTTCCTGTCCAGAATCCATTTAATTCCTAACCAGTTCAAACCCTCTTTTATACAAAGTGGACAGTTTTTGCACGTTTGTGTGGGAAGTAAGAAGATACGTTTATTTTTTCTTCTTTTGGCTTCACTCTACATATACTGGCAACTTTATGGGCAGCTATTTGAGGATAAATGGATTGCCTCTCACACAAAGGTTTTAAATAAAACCTCTCTTTTCTGACTAAAAAATAGGTTAGTCAATTTTTAATGGCTTTCTCCTTCAACTGAAGATCATCAGCTTGTATTTGATGTAAAAATGACACTATCATCATAAAAGCTCCTTCTGTTGGGATTCACTGCACCATTTAGACCAGACAGCAGTGTAAAGTCCTAATGGAGAAATAAACATTTGAGCATCTTTCCTGATACTGTAATTGCCACACTTAGGTGCTGCTGTATGTGAAAACAGAAGTACATAGAAAATTCCCTTATTCATTCCATATGCTAGAAATTTTGCCGTCCTGCCTGCATATGTTGTTTGTTATGTATACGAGTGAGTGATGTATACCAAAGCAGAAGCTTCTTTTCCCTTTCTGTGGTGATGGAGATGCTTTGTGACACAAAGTGTAACTCCATTCCTGATGCCGCTTGGAGAGAAAAACTCACATAACCCCTCTTCCCCCCAAAACTCTGCTGAGAGAAAAACCAAGGATAAATTACAGCAAGAAACTCTGAAGCTAGAAGTGTAGTAAAATGGTGGAAGAAGAGATGAAGTCTCAAAGCTGGTGAGATATGACAAAATTGGTATGCTGTACTCAGAACTCCTGACATCACTTGGTAGGAGTCAGAGTCATAACATGTTCCAGAGATTTTTCTTCTGGCCAGGTCTGTTGAGCCTCTGCAGTCCCTTCTTGGAAAACCCCCTGCACCCTGGGATGTGCTGACACAGCTGGGAAGCTCTGACACTGACACAGGTCACTCAGGGATGGGGCCATCTCCTCATTTTGCTGGGTTAAAACCCTCAGCACCCTGGCTCAGAGAGGTACTTGGAGCAGCAGCTGTCATGTTGTAGCACCTCTCTGGCTGAATGCTTGGCTGTGACAGAGTGGAAATTCGGCTTTTTGAAGGTGGGGGTTCAAATGCTTTCTCTTTGGTAGGCACATATTTATGCTAAGGAAAAAACTCGATACATCGAAGTGGGGAAAAGGGTGCTGGCTGGGAAGAAAACCCCACTGAATTACCCTAAGGACACTCTAACATTAGGAGCTCTGGGTTTAGGAATGGACAGATTGGGGAACATATTTTGTTGACCTCTCTTCCCAGAGTAATTGAAAATTATTCAGCTCTGCTGAGTGTAACTGCCAGTAGCTTCTGCTTGATATAATTGAGTTCTCTACCCTCAATTTGTTTGCTTGTGTTTCAAGCTTTGAAAAAAAAGCACTTAACCTTTTATTGTTTATTCAGATTTATTTAGGGAAAACAAAATCTCTGTGGCTGGCTTTGTCAACTACCCACATTTTTGCTGATCTCTAGAATGAGGTATGTGTCAATAAAAAGCAGCTCAAAACCCTTTCTTCCAGAATTATTACTGACAGTATAAACAGTTTTCAATGATATTGGATGTCACTGATTATGTTAACATATGGAATGGATACAGCCCTGTTCCTCTCAAAGGACTCAACATGTATTTGTGCCTGCAATTATTGTGTCATCTATGTTTGGGATTTCACCCAAAACATGAGAAACTCTAAAAACATTAAAAAGTGGACATTTTAAGTGTCTTTATCTCAGAGAAAATCTCACTGCAATTGGGATCCACTGCTCAGGCATGAAACTTCCCAATGCAAAGTTCAATGCTGATGACATGGGTGGGATTTTATTAGATCGCAGACACCTAGCCTGCAGGAGGCTTTTTACCTCTCTGCAGCTTCCTGAGAGCTCAAGAGTGTTTCCTATGTAACCTGACTTTTACCCACAGAATCACAAGATCCCAGAATGGGTCAGGTTGGAAGGGAGCATGGTGAATCATCTGGTCCAACCTCCCTGCTCAATCAGGGTCATCCCTGAGCACATGGCACCAGATTGTGACCAGTCAGTTCTGGAATATTTTCAGTGAGGGAGACTCCACAGCCTCTTTGGGCAAACTGTTCCAGTGTATGGTCACCCACACAGTATGAAAAACCTCTGACTGGCATATTGTGTGTGAGAGAGGCATTTTTAATGCAGGTCCATGGTGACCTTTTATTTTTTATTTTTGAGTCTTGCTCCTTCAAGTGGGCATGGGGCAGTGTGCTCCTTGCTTCAGGCTGTCAGAGAAGGCAGGGGGTAAGCCTGCAGTGCCTGGCAGGAGATTAGAGGTTTACAGAATGCTATGGGCAGGGAGCTGGGGAAGATCAGGGTAGATGTAGATGTCAGGAGAAGCATACATGGTCTCACCTGGAGAGTGAGCTGGGGTAAGAAACCAAGAGCTTTTGTTCTGCCTAAAATGACTCTAATTCCCCAGGGTGAGCACCTACACAGGGAGGCCCTTGCTCTCAGGTCTCTGACACCTTGAAGTGCAGCTGGTGACTTGGGTCCACATCCCTCCGGCTGGTAATTCCCAGAAGGGAAAAACAAGGTCTTTATCACTAGATGTTGAGGTGCTGTGGAGCTATCACCATTGCTGGGGAAAATCAGTGATAACCAAACAGTGTGTGACCCGCCCTCCCCAGGCATGTGCCCTCCCTACAGACCTTCACAGAGGGTTCTGCAGCCCAGAAGCACAATCACTGCCCAGGACATAGAACACATGGCTGCTTTGGACTCCTCTGTGGCTGCAATGCAGTATCAAGTGCTTTTCCTGGCTTGTAAGTCCAATGATTCCAGGATTCATTTTTTAATCTGTGGCAAAGAAAACATGGCAAAGGAAACAATCCATGGCAGTATGTGGAGTGGGGCATACAGAAAGGAAAGCTTGTGCTTTCACCTTCAGCTTCTAATTTCTCTGCCTTTAGCTTTTCTGGTGGGTTGATACGTCCTGTGGCAATCTTCATGGTCAGGCACAGCGGCTTTTGGGGCTCTGAAAAGAAAATTATGACTATCCTCAACCTCTACTTTTTCAGAATAAATCTTGTCCAGAATAGCTCTATTGTTCCCCACACAGTAGAAAAGTGTTGGCTTTCCATGGCTTTGGCAGGGTTGTAATAACTCTGAGGGCGTGATTTTGCCTGAGACTGTGTCTGTGAATAACCTTTCACAGGCAGTGATCCTGCAAACATTCTGGCATGTCAGTGTTCTTACGGGTTTTTCCATGCATGAACGTACAGGACTGCTGGAACTGAGGGCTTAGGCAAGGAGATGTTAATGTTTGCAAAGGTAGTCATTTCCCAAGAGTAATGTCAAAAACTTGTGCTCAGTTTGGATAGTTTTCTACTGTTCTAGAAGTTTCTCAAACTATATAACTTCCTAAGCAGGACTGTGCATAGTTGTTTCAGAGAGAGTCAGAGTGTTCCTGTCTGAAAACAGGAAAGTTTATTATGTTTTAAAATTAAAAGGAATTTGGACTTGTTTTTGCAAAGATGCTGATAAGTCTCTTTGGATTTTTTTTTTCTTTTGCAAAAGAATCCATACAATGTTGATATACAGACAAAATGTATTTCCTGATAGGAAAAAATAATCAAAAGCCAGAGTTGTTCAGTTCTTGACTGCCACTTTATAGAGAACAGAACTTTATATAAACATATATGTGCTAATAAACAGCATATATGGACATGCTGGTTTCATGTTGCTCTGACTCTGGAGTGTTCATCATTGACTGGCATGAATCTTTCATTTCTTTGCCCTATCCTGGTTCTGGCCAGGACAGAGTTAATTTTTACAGCACCCAGGAGGGGCACTGTGCTGTTGAGGTGAATCCTTGCACAATCACATCTGCATGGTTCACCTACCTTGCACACTCTTGTTACTATCGTTGTTGTTGTCATTGTTAGTTTTCTTATTTTATTCTTGTTTCTAGTAAATTGTTCTTACCTCAACCTGTGATCTTCACCTTTTTGTGCCTTCAAGTCTCCTCTCCATCCCTCTGAAGGGATGTGAGGGATGAGGGGGAAGTGAGTGAGTGGTGCACAGTGGGAACACTAAATTGGAGAATACTATTCCTAAACTACTACATGCCCATAATTTCATATAGTCACAGGAAACACCCATAGGAAATAGACTGGCCATAGAATGCAAAGATCAGTCACCTAAGCCATTCATTACTGACTGTCACATTAGAAGAACTGAGGTTGTGACAGTGTTTCCTCCTTAATCAGCTTGAAGTGAAGGGTCCTCCCAGGCAGGTGAAATACTGCTTACTTTCCTCTTACAAAATGGAATGGTTTTGAGCAGCGCCAAACCATTAAAGATTTTGCAGTGTTGCAGAAAGGTTGTGAGAGGTCACCTGACACAAGCTGGGTGAATTTAAAGGCCAAATCCTCAGTGGGTGCAAAGCAGCACCCTTCAATTGACATCAGGGAGGATGTCATGGTGGAGCTGCTGATAAGACTCCAAGGGGCCTTAGAGAATTAGTCGCAGCCAGAGAGCCCCCAGTGATGCAATTACTGTTCTACTTTCTCAAATATTGTTCCAGTAACTCTATTTGACTAATATTTTTTCTTGTTCTGTTAGTATGTGTAATCCATCAGAATCTGTTTTTTCCACTGCAGTACAGCATATTGTCAAACCCATGTCTTTTTGTCCAGCCTGCTTGCTAAGCTAGCAAGTGAAGCCATGGTGTGAATGCATCTAAGTTCACATTTAAGACATGTCTGAAAATCTGCAAAATCTACGGTGGTTCGCTTTTTTGCTTTATTTATCTTAATTTCTTTTTTTTTTTTTTTTTTTTTTGTTAATCCCAAAAAATAAAAGATTTCNTTTTTGGCTAATCCCAAGCAATAAAAGCTTTCCATAGCCTGTTTTGATACCTGGAAGTAATATGAAGCTGCTGATCATGATACAGTTTGGGTAGAGCCTGGTTGGTAGGGGCAGGCTGAAAGAAGTAATCTAAATAAAAATGCATGGCCTCTTGGACCCAAAATTGGTTGCCTTGCCAGTCCCAATTTATTTATCTCACAAAACAAAACAAAACAAAA
>VXAX01005067.1:1650136-1667962 GCA_013399835.1 Leptocoma aspasia | reverse complement strand
GGGGGCGGGGGGGGAAGGCACCGGGCCCGGCCCTGCGGTGCAGAGCCGGGGCGGTGTGGGCAGGAGCCGGGCCCTGCGGTGCAGAGCCGGGGCGGTGTGGGCAGGAGCCGGGCCCTGCGGTGCGGGCCCAGCCAGGCGGCGGCGGGGCCGGCGGCGGCGCTTGGGCGATCTCGCTCTGCCCCCCGGCGGCCGTTCCCGGCCGTGCTGCTGCTCCCCCGCCGCCGGCTCCGGCCCCCGGCGCTGCTCCCGCTCCCCGCGCTTTGGCAAGGGCAGAGCTGGGTCCTCCGCCCGGTCCCGCTCGCAGCCGTCCCCCCTGTCCCCGGGCGCAGTGCATCCCCCAGGTCGGTCGGCCCTCGGGCAGGGGAAGCCGTGCCTCGCAGGGCGAGCGACGCTGGGAGCCGGCGGTGCCTCTCCCGGAGCCTTAGCCCGACCCCCAGGGAGGCGAGGGAGGCAAAACCTCACGGCCTCGCCTTCCCCGCAGCGAGAATGGGTCGATAGCCATTTTAAATATTAAAATGTCGCCGTTTGCAACGCAAACGCCTCGGTGTTGGAAATTAAGCTTAAGGAGGGAAATTCCTCAGTCAGCATCGCTGCGCACTGTCCTCATATCAGGTAGCTGGAGGCTTTCCATGGCATTAAAGGATAATACCTCGCACCTGGGCCTGGCATGAGGCACAAGAGCGTATTTTTACACTTCAGCCTCCCCATGTATTCCAGATGTAATTTGCCAAATGATACTGACGTCTAAATAAGCTAAACATATAATAAAAGATGAAAATTGTATGGGAATCTCCCTGGACACAATTATTAGGCCCTCATGACATTATTTAGGTGCTCCAGAAACACTGGGACTGGGAACTGAGGGGAAATTGCATTGACACATGCGAAGTAACTCAGGAACCGACCAGCATTTTCAGGTCGCAGAGTGGCATGCTGGGAAAAAAAATGTATTGCTCCTAAATGCTAATGGCATGCACTGGGTCTTGGTCCATAATTGGAATGTGAACAATGTGTACATATAAAATGTAGCAATTTCTGTACTTATGTAAGTAGCTGTTATCTAAAAATTACATAGCTTGCTACTGTGTTAAGTTTATGACTGCTTCCTGGCATTGCATGGACACACGGTACCTGCAGAAGGCACCTGCTGGGTTTCTGAATGCATCAGGTACATCCCAGCATTTCTGTGCATTTGGAGGAATGTTAATAGCATGACAGTAGCACAGCAGGCCCCACAGCAGACTGGTGGGGAGGGAGGATGAGCAGTGCTGGCTACATTAGGGCCACTTTACAATCGCCTAAAATAATTTTGCAGATGAAATACCCATATTTAAGGATATGAAGATAGAATGGGTGAAACTTGTTTTTTTGAGTGTTTGGCTTGTAAGTGCCCAATTATTTTTCAGCTGTAAATAACAAATGTGGCTGCAAGTCCTTGCTTACCTCTGAGCCTTTTCTTCAAGCAGGACACTGGGTCTTGTGCCATGGCCTTCTAATGCACAGATTAATTATCTGGTCTGCTCTGATCACATTTTCCATGCCCCTTGGTGTTTATCCTTCGGGTTAGCATCTGTTAATGCTGTGGTTGCATCTATGTTGNCTCCTAATGTCCAACCTAACCCTCTCCAGGCGCAGCTTGAGACTGTTCCTCTCATCCTGTCGCAGGCTGCCTGGCAGAAGAGGCAGCCGCCTGCCCGGAGCGGGCACCCGCGGGGACGGGCGCGGGCANGCCTTAGCCCGACCCCCAGGGAGGCGAGGGAGGCAAAACCTCACGGCCTCGCCTTCCCCGCAGCGAGAATGGGTCGATAGCCATTTTAAATATTAAAATGTCGCCGTTTGCAACGCAAACGCCTCGGTGTTGGAAATTAAGCTTAAGGAGGGAAATTCCTCAGTCAGCATCGCTGCGCACTGTCCTCATATCAGGTAGCTGGAGGCTTTCCATGGCATTAAAGGATAATACCTCGCACCTGGGCCTGGCATGAGGCACAAGAGCGTATTTTTACACTTCAGCCTCCCCATGTATTCCAGATGTAATTTGCCAAATGATACTGACGTCTAAATAAGCTAAACATATAATAAAAGATGAAAATTGTATGGGAATCTCCCTGGACACAATTATTAGGCCCTCATGACATTATTTAGGTGCTCCAGAAACACTGGGACTGGGAACTGAGGGGAAATTGCATTGACACATGCGAAGTAACTCAGGAACCGACCAGCATTTTCAGGTCGCAGAGTGGCATGCTGGGAAAAAAAATGTATTGCTCCTAAATGCTAATGGCATGCACTGGGTCTTGGTCCATAATTGGAATGTGAACAATGTGTACATATAAAATGTAGCAATTTCTGTACTTATGTAAGTAGCTGTTATCTAAAAATTACATAGCTTGCTACTGTGTTAAGTTTATGACTGCTTCCTGGCATTGCATGGACACACGGTACCTGCAGAAGGCACCTGCTGGGTTTCTGAATGCATCAGGTACATCCCAGCATTTCTGTGCATTTGGAGGAATGTTAATAGCATGACAGTAGCACAGCAGGCCCCACAGCAGACTGGTGGGGAGGGAGGATGAGTAGTGCTGGCTACATTAGGGCCACTTTACAATCGCCTAAAATAATTTTGCAGATGAAATACCCATATTTAAGGATATGAAGATAGAATGGGTGAAACTTGTTTTTTTGAGTGTTTGGCTTGTAAGTGCCCAATTATTTTTCAGCTGTAAATAACAAATGTGGCTGCAAGTCCTTGCTTACCTCTGAGCCTTTTCTTCAAGCAGGACACTGGGTCTTGTGCCATGGCCTTCTAATGCACAGATTAATTATCTGGTCTGCTCTGATCACATTTTCCATGCCCCTTGGTGTTTATCCTTCGGGTTAGCATCTGTTAATGCTGTGGTTGCATCTATGTTGTCAGGAGCTAATAGCCGTAAGCTGCCTCTCCAGAGCAGCCAGGGTGGGCTTTTCTGTGTGATGGCGCCTTAGCTCAGCTTGGAGGTGTGATTCTAAGAGATGAGCCCAGTTTATGGAACTTCGCTGCTATCCTTTCTGCTGAGTGCTCCCACTGGATGTACTTTCCATCGTGGAGACTTGCAGGCGTCAGCTGTCTTTGTGGAGGTATTGCAGGGATGGTACTTGGCTATGAATCATGCGTAATTCTCTAGTGGATCAACACCTTTGAGTGAAAAAAAAATTAACAAGAAATTCCCAACTGCCAGGCTCTTAACTCCTTGGCACTGGGAAATGTGAGGATGACTGGAGACCTTCACTGTGGCAAAGATACCCAGTGGCTAAGGTTAACATAAAATGAAATTCACATTGGAAATAAGTTGTGGATTTTTAACATTTAATTAACTATTCAGACAGATTGCCAGGAGGTGTAGCAGAAATTTTTTTCATTGCTTTTAAGTTTTTAAATGAAGACTGGTTATCTTTGTAGAAGATATACTCTAATCCAAATGTAAATTGTTGGGATCAATGCAAGAATTACTGGATGAACTTCTCTGGCCCTTGCTATGCTGCATGTCAGACTAGATGATGCTAACAATCACTTGTGGCCATAAAAATGTATGAGCAGTAGAAAATTATAAGTTTGAGAAGAATAAAATGATATGAAATTAACTCCATAACAGAAATATTTTTGCAACATAAACTCCTCTTTAACTTCTCTTGCATTATTTCACACCCTCACTGAAAGCAGCACAGATTTATTGTTGCATGTTCACATTAAAAACGACAGTTGAGAAACTTAAATAAGGAGAAATTAATGTAGTTCAATGGAATGGGAACTGACTCCCAGTAAAAGGTCTGTCTGACCTGTTAATTTGCTACTCAGTTTTCTTATGGAGGAACAACTTCCTGCAGCCATTGCTTGTACTTGACTGACTCAGGTTTTAGAAATTCCCCCATTTCAGATACAGTATGATTGCATAGGTAATTGACTTTAGGTAATAGGTAATTGAATAGGTAATCTATCTTTCTTCATAGATGAATGGTATTTGTATTTAACCCTCTCAGATAACAGTCTCTCAAGACCTTGAAGTAGGTTTTCAACCTCTCTATGTTGTCCCAATGATCCTGAGAACAACCTCAACTGTTCAACAGAAACAGCTACTGCGACCTTACATTTTTTAGGCATGTTCAAAAATCTCTGTAAGTGAGTGGCAGGTGGAGTATAGGACAAACACAATTCCTGTGTGACTACCTAAACTGCCAACTCCATGTGACAGAAGTCCACTGAAGTGAGTAAAAACTCACTTCAGTGAACCAGCTTTTTGCTTTATTTTTTTAATGAGAGTATTCAAAGAGAGGAATGAAAATGAAAGCAAAAAGTCAAATCAGTTGGAGAAACTTTTCTTTTGATAAAAAGAGGGTGTGCAGGCTTCATATCACTAATATTTTTTCTTGCCCTTTCTCAAACATAATTCTTGGGGAAGGACTTGATCTGCCTGGAGTTCAATCATGTTGTATGGTTTTGCTTTATTTTGAAAGGTGGAAATTTTTGAGTTGCCTGTTTCTATTTTGAATGAGGTGAAGCAATAAATTCTGGTTTTGACACATTCAAGATTTTCAATACTTTCTTCCTTAGCATAACAGAGATCTGGCCCAGGTTCCTCTCTGAGACATTTTCAGTGAGAAACTGTCTGGGCTGCTCACTCCTTAACAAGGAAAAAGACAACCCTATTTTCCAAAACTTTTCCTCAGTAAGAGAGATAGGAGAGAACTAGATACTTCTTATATGTGATTCGTCTGGCCATTATCAGCTGCCACATTAGGATGAGGTAATTTGTAATTTGAAGAAATTTCTCTACAAGGCCTATAGATTATGATCTTATCTTTAAATATCTGCATTGTGTTTACCTGGTGTTGGCCATTGAACATTAGCTTGGGATAAACAATCTGACATTGAACATTAGCTTGGGATAAACATGAAAGAATAAAGAAGGAGAAAACAGGAGATAATATTTTCCAAAAATACTTAATAAGGAAAAAACTAAATGCTTGAAAAGCAAAAGTGGTCTGTGGATTCATAGAAAAGGGAAAATAGTAAAGAGGAGGCAGAAGGAACATACAGAGGGCAAATAAGAAAAAAAAATCTCTTTCCCTTTGCTAGGGCCCAGATGGGAAAACAAAGGTGGCTGTGTGTTTTCTTGTAGCTACAGTAGTTGACGTCTGGCCAAAGGAGGAAGGCGACCACTTGTTTTCAACAGAATATAGCCCAGTGGTAGGGCTTGGAAAACTGATGAATATTAAAATCTTCTTAATACATCTTTGCTCAGTTGAGTGCCTTCTCTGATACTCAAGCATCCTGTAATGTAACAAGCACTTGTAGCATCCAGCACGTTACGTAGTCCTCTTCACTTTGCCCTGCCTTTCTCTGGGAAACAGACTGTGTTTGTGTACAGCTGGTGGGAGAGTATGAGAAGAGATGGGTACACAACACAGCAAAATATCAGGAGGGAAATTACCTCTTTCCCTCTGCCTCCCCCGAATTCAGCCTGAAGCTGCAGCCTGGCCTATCTCTACTCAGCAGCCCCAGAGTCAGGGTCAGGGTGGGTACACCTGCTCTAGTGACTTGGGAGAGCACTGGGAGCATTCCTGACACTGGAGCTTGATTGTGCTGTTAAATTTAGAAAGTGGTCCCTGGCACAGTTCTGACCTGGGATGGCTAACATTCTCTCAAACAGTTTCAGACACATTCAAGTGTCCTTTAACCATCAATCAGCTGAGAATATTTTCTTTCCAAGTTTTTCTGAGATTGCATATCTAGGCTGTGTCTAGTGTCTCATTGAAGGTTGCTGTAACAACTGTGCTTTCTTTTTTGTCTCACAGACTTTCAAACCTCCCCAGAATCAGAACAAATTCCTCAGCCTTGGAAGCATCTCTTTGTTTGGACTGTCGCACATATTGTCAGTACGTGGCTATTGATTCAACAACTCAGTGGACAAAAGGACCATTCTGGATTCTTACACTTGCCTTTAAATGAAAGTTGTCAATTAGCCCCTTCAGTTTCAAAGGAGTTTAAGCTGACCAAACAATCTGACACCTATTCACTCACACAAAGGGGAAGAAATCAGAAGAAGTAAATATTGCATATTAAGTCTCCTTGTCTATGAAATCCAAAGAGTTGCCAAAATCTCTGATACTAAACTCTTCATTCCAGGATCTAAAGTGTGTATTCATGCCACCATTGTCTCAGCTGCAATTGAACACTGCAATGACTTTTAATCTGCTTTCTTTCTTCCCTCTCTTGTTCCTTGACCCTGGACCTGTCAAAATCACTTACTTTACTGCTCTGATTGTGTAGTTCAGCTCTTTGAATCTCTCCTCTAATTCCACTTGGTTTATTTATTTTCTATTCTGTAGTTATTTCCCTTACTTCTTCAGCCAAAGGAGCATCTTTGTCTTGTCTTATCATAACCTCTTAAACCTCATATTGCCCTGTTGGATCCTGTTCCAGGGTCATGTATGGCTATAGAAGGACTATGTATGTAGCTGGGAACTGGAATTAGTCATCTACCCACCTGCATTACATTTTCTAAATATCCATATTTGAGTTTTTTTCTATACTTGCACCAACACATGGAATATAATTTTTATCTAGGCAAGGCATTTTTAGTACATTGGAGTTCCCTACTTTTTATAGAACTGATTCAAACCTCCAGAGCCTGTCTGTGATACAAGGGATGATACTAGGAATGAACAAGAAGCATTGCTGAAACCTACCAGACTAACTGGAAAACCAGGTAGGCCAAGGTGGTCAAGAAAGCAGCCTGGCTTTAGGTCCTATGTTTAATGGTGGTTAAGCCTGGAACCATCTCATAGGATCACAGAACCATTTAGAGTGGAAAAAACCTTTAGGATCACTGAGTCTAAAGCTAACACTGACAGGTCCAGCACTTAACAATGCCCCTAAGCACCACCTCTCTGATACATCCCTTAGTGCCTCATCTACATGTCTTTTAGGCACCTCCAGAGATAGTGGCTGAAAAGACACTCGATTAATCATTTATCTTATGGCTCTCTAGGGACCTCCTCTAAGATTGTGAAAGATCATTTTCCAAATCTACATTCTGCCTGATTGCCAGATGAGACTTCAACCCACATCTCCTACAACTCAGGAAATGTCCAAACTCTCAAGTTATATCTGTTTTTGATACGTATTTCTCTTTCTGCTCTGCTGAAGACCTATAACAGCTGTACCATCAAATTCAACTGTATGGAAGGACAGGCCAGCTTAGGCGAGACCAGGCTTTGAAGCAGAGGAACTCTTAGAACAGATCAGCAGTTTTTTAGCAAAACACTTTTTGGCATGAAAATCCAGTGGTTTGTTAACCATGTTTTCTTGTAAAAGTCAAATCTACCTGAGTGTGGTTACTGGTTCAGACACTGGTGATCTTCACTGTGAGAGTACCTAATGTATTATTTTGTGTACTGCTCAGTGTCCTAGCCACCTCTCTTTCTCTATGAGTTTTCCTGAATTCTTCCTTGTATTTTTCTTTTGATTAAAAAATTATTAGCCCATACTGGGAGGCAGTGTGTGTATGTCTCGCGTATTTTTTTTTTGGAAAAAAAAAATCCATCTCTTTCTCTATTACTGAGAATAGAGTAATAACGTTCCTCTTTGTTGTGGAATATGGGGCATGTTTTTAGCCAACCCTATTTAATGTCTCTTCCAATAATCTGTCTCGTGCAGATTTTATTGTAAAAATAAGTCCCTGCAGTAATTCACATTCTGGTTCTTTAAATATATAATGACACTCCCTAGTCTGTTATGAAGTATATTAACTTCTCAGTCACATTTCCTATTACCCAGGTAGAAAAGAGGCAATGTTCCAATCTACAGCTCTCTTGAGTCCTTCTATGGCAGTTTCTGAAAGGGCTCCTGGTTCTCTGTGTCCTCCCAGGAGGAGTGGCAGAAACTGACAAGGATCTCATCTCTTCTCCCAGTGACCTGTGACAAACCAGAGGCAGCCCAGGGGCAAGGTATATATACCTCAGAGGCAAGGTACCAGGAAACCTGTGCCAGACATGTCTAAATTAACTGGCTCCTGAAGAAATAATCCTTCCACCCTGTCATTATTAAAAAAGGAAAGAAAACAAAACACAGAAAACCAAAACCAAACAAAAACTGAAGCTTTGAAGAAGGAAGGTAAGTAGTTTTTCTCTGAAATGTCTGCCTTTTAAATGTTTTGAGCATTTCTCAATCCAAAGAGGTGCCTCATCCTCTGCTGAGTCCTGTTGGATTCACTATGTCACATGGTTTGGTTTTTCACATGTTAATTATGTGAAAGTGTGTCTCTGTATGAATTTTCAATCTTCCATGCTTAAATTTTTTGAAATGTCTCTTTGTACTTGCATTATGATAAAAGAGGGGGGTAAAAGTGCCTCATCTATCTTTTCTATCACATTCCTTGTTTCCTTTGCATTCGATCATTTCTTCTTCTATTCATTTCATCTCATCTCTTAGGTAAACAGTCCAATTCTGTTCCATTTTGTTTCATTTCTGAGGTTTTCCACGTCCCTAATTATTCTCATCACCCATCTTTGAACTCTTTTCCTCTGTGCTATATCCTTTTTTGACATTTTAGGTGCAAATTGTTGTAGGTGCAATTTAGATCACTTAAATGTCCAAGTCCCTGACTTATGGATGCAATCAGGGACTCAGACATCTAAGTAACTAGATTGCAGACACAAATAATTACATTGCAAAATGTGCCTGCAAGTTTTGTGCCCATGAGAAATGGCTAAAGCCAGACTAAAGATCAGAGCCTTAATCACAAGCACAATATCCCCCTCACCATTTAAAGGAGAAAAGACCCCCTCCATTTGAACAAGGTACAGAAAAAAGTCAATTGTTTAGCTCTATAGAGCTATATGATAAGTGTAATAATGAATAGAGTAATAGGTCAGAAAGATGCAGAACATAATAATAATAATAATAATAATAATAATAATAATAATAATAATAATAATAATAATAATAATAATAATAATATCTGAGAACCTTATTGGGAGAGAAGAGCACAGTGTGCACTGAGCTTCCATGATAACCAGTGTTTGTCATTTGCATATTTCTGCCTTTAAAAATGAGACTTGAGATGGTTTACTTTGTGGCATTGAAATCTTTCTATCTATTTCTAATCTACAGGAAGAAGGTCTAAGACACTTTGCCCATGTCCATGATCCAATATTCTAGAAAATTCAGTCTAATATTACTGAAAAATATTTTGAATGAGGTTTTATCATTCCTTCCCTTTACAAATTAAATGCGTTTCTAGGATAAAATTTCAGCAGACTGCAAAGTTGAGGTCATGTTGTTTAATGGTGGTACTGGTGGAAAAGTTGGAATGAGAGCTGTATTTTTTTGAAAGAAAATCATTATTTGAACTTGATCTTTATTTCTTAGATTTTCCATATTGACTGGAACAAAGTTTCATTTTCAGCTGAAAAAATATAGCTCCTCTTTCAAACATGAAGAAAAGTGTTTATGATTTCTGCTATTTATTCTGAAATGAAAAAAATATTTTTGTCTTCAAAAACCAAAGATTTCTAATATTTAAAATTAAAAGAATACTCTGTTTTGGAAATTTTTCTGTTCCATTCCTTTCCACTAAGCTTTCTGAAAAAGACAGTAAAAGATAAAGAATAGCAGTACATAAATACTTAGAGTAGGGAGTGGCTATGTTCTAGAATTAGACATAGTGGTAAACTTTGATTTTAATCCATAAATATAGATAAATTTCAAAATATTTTGGACCTATAATGCTATTTTCTCTATGGATTGTCAGCACTGGAAGAGGAGAGAAAAATTGGTGGGGTGAATTTATAATAGTGTCTGCACATTTTCAGCCATTTTTTCCTCATGTCTTCTCAAATTCTATTTTAATTTCTTATCTATTTCAGCCCTGTGTTTGCTCCACTTCCATCCTGTGCCTCCTTTGCTCTGTGAGTCAGCATTCCCAACTAATGGATTTTGGTCATCTTATGAGGCTGAGATTGGTTAGATATTATTGCCAAACCATAGTATGGACAAAGCAAAAATAAGTTGATTTCCAGTATAAAATAATTTTCAAATATCATCAAGCCTGCCTATGGTACAAGACATTTCTTTTCACAAGGGAGATTATATCCTCAAGAATATTTCTCTTAAATCCTTAGTATATATCCTTAAATCCTTTCTCTTCAATAATTGTTATTATTTACTAGTGGGTCCACATTTCACAAAACTGTGAAGAATAATTTATCCTCAACTGTGTGCTCCTTGTTACTCACATAACAGAACTTACGCATGAAGGAATCACTTAAGTTTAATTAAATGGGCCATATTAAGTCCCTCAAAATAAGAATTCTATCTAGAATTACTTAAATACTTAATCAGCTCTCAACCAGAAATCCTGTTTGTTTAGGCACCCATGATCCTATCTTCTTCTCACTGAAGACAATGAGAAAACTCCAAGTAATTTTAAAGGAAGAAGAAACAAATGCAGTGTCCATGTGTCAGATTTATGAAATTAAAGAAAATGAGCTCACAGAAAGAAAGAAAAACTGCACAGGAACTTTTCGGTGCACTTACAGAGAACAGTACCTCTCTGGAATTAATCCAAATTTCTTAGCTAGACTAACAGGTATGTCTTTGAACTTAGACAGAAGGAGAAGCACCTGAGAAACAGAAGTTGATGCAACAGCCTCCAAGTATCTGCTGCTTGTATCTGTATCTGCTGTATCTGCTGCTTGTTCTTCCTTGATCCAGCATTTCTCCCTACTCGGAGGTCTGGTGGTTTAAGCTGGACTGTGAGACTGTCTAATAGTGAGGCAATGAATACAAAGATTTCTTCTTTTCCATGGGTGGAGCAAAACAGGGGAGAAGCGTCATTATTGTCACAAGATCAGGACCCAGCAAGTCGGCAGTAGCAAGCACTGGCCTTAGGAATCGTGTGCAAATTGAAATGGTGCAGCTGTGTGGGTGCTTCTCCTGTGCTCTGTTCCTGGCCAAACACATCTAGTGAGGTCTGTCTGTGACTTCCATGACCTAGCACATGTTTTTCTACATACACAGCCTAGGAAAAAAGGTCTAGAATAGGCCAGAATAAGTTTTTCAGAGAAATGTGCATTCTTGCCTTTGACCGTAAAGTAGCTAAGAAGGGAAATCTACATTGTAGGCTTCTAAAATTCTTTGAGGTAATTTCCCTCTTACCTAATTTTCCTCCCTGAAGAGGAAGAAACCTCTCTCTATGCTTTCTGTTCTTCCAAATGATTTGAAAACTTGACTGTACTTTTCCTTGCAATTTCAGACACAGTCGACATTTTCAACAACCTTCTGGAAAACATGTGGGATTATGATGGACATGTGGCTAAGGTGTGGGCAGAGCTATGTGGTAAGCAGAGTTAGAATTATTTCTCCAAAATATTAGTCTCCAAAATATTAGCAATTTCAAATGCAACCACTTCTCTAACAAATCTCAAAAGAATTTAGATTATTTTGGTTATTTTATGCCTCATCTCTACAATTTAAAATTATTTAAAATATTATTTCATTGTGTTCCTCATCCAAAAAAGCTTCTTATAATTTATCTGGGTTTTGTTTTGTTTTATTTTGTTTTGTTTTGTTTATATATTACAGAGGCAAGATGCCTAACAGCTTGGGGCTTTTACAAAGCCTAGGACCCCTTGAGTTCTTCTTTTCTCATATCTTCTCTTTGAACTGCAACATTTTTGTTCTTAGTCCTCCTCTTTTTTCTTCCTCTTCTTCCTGTTTAATTTGTGCAAGCTTTTCAAGGTTGGCTTTTCCTCTTTCTGCTCACCTTGTCCTGCTGACGAATGCATGGTGTCAATTGCTGACCTGGCACCTCTTTGGTCCTTGCCCACCATTTGCTGTTAAAGGACAAGATCATATAAATGTTTGCCTAGTTCTTGCTTTGCAAAGGTTTCATGGGCATTCAGATGGCAGTGAAAACTTCATTAAAATCTATTAGGTTACAAAGACATCATAACCATTCATTGCTGCTCTCAGAAATAATAATATTTGGCAAATTCTTTAGAAGATTTTTGAGCTTCACCTATCCTCAAGGATGGAAGAACCTTGAATGTTCATAATGTTTCAGTTTGTCTTGTATTCAGTAAGTTTTCTTGTGAAAACTCCCACAGCCTTTAACAGCAGAACACTGCACAGTTGCAGTAATACCAGAAGATCTAGCTCCTGGGTTTTCATGAGTTTTAGTGTGAACATATGAGAGACTGCTGTGGTTGCTCACCTTTGTGTGTGCACTGACCAAGCTTTGGAAGCCTGGTCCTGTCCAGACAAGGTGTGAGCCTCTGTGCCTGGTTCCTCTCCCTTCAGGTGACAATTGGCTTTAGACTCCCTGTGTATCCAGAGGCAGGAGGGAGGCAACATAAAGGGTCACAAATCTCATTATCATCTAAAACCCTTTCTTCATTGTTGTTGCTATGCAGACAACAGTAGCCATTGCCTAACTTGTACAGCCTGGTAAGGTGGGATGGATATTTTGACCTCCAAAATAATTTGGTTTTTTTTTTTTTTTTTTTTTTGCCTGGCTATGCAACGAAGAAGGCAATGAGACAATTTCCTCCCTCCCGTGCTTTTTGCAGCCCAAGGGGGCTGTGTTGCCTGTGGGATATGTCATGACAGTCCTGTAACCATCCCAGCCCTCTGGGTCTGACCCTTTGTGCTTAGAGCTCAAAGCTCATCATAACGTGGCTTTCTGTGGCACTTGGGGCTGGCTGTCATTTTACAGAACAGCAGATTACAATGATTGTTGCTTCCTCCTCTCTTCCTGCTGCTGGCAGTGGTTTTATTTTCTGTTTTAGAAGGCTCTAGGCAAGTGCTGCAATCCTCTTCCTTCTCTAGGGACCTCCTTCAATAATAACCCTGGTCTGACTGAGCCTATTAGGGATTTTTCATGGAGAAATATTTAAACAGTAGGTCCTGTGATCAGGTTTAGGCATGAAGGAAGCCCTGATTGGATTGAGGCTGTTGTAGGTGTGCAGTTTCTTCTTTTGTTGCTATGAAAAAGCAAGTCAGTGATGGAATATAGGTGCTCTGAGATGCAGACATTGGCAGAGTAGAATTTCATACTAGACCAACTACCAAAATTCAGCCTCAGCTACTTATCAGTCCTCTTTTGTCACTGGTTCTCTAGCTCTTTACTGCATTATGCCCTTATTAATGAATACATTTTATTTTTTTAAATACCAATTCAGTTTTGGGGCTTTTTTTTTTGGTGTTGAAAAAGGTAGGATTTTTTTTTCCTGTGAGTTATGCAGGGTTCTTGGCATTTTAACCACCACGAGGTTGAATTAATTCTACAAAGGAAGGGTTTGCTCTGATTTACTTACGATGAACTCATTTCTGCTCCACAGAACCTATTTTGCCTGAAACATTCTTGTTTAAATAGAGTAATATTTTAATCTTGTGCTTTGGGTCCTTTTAAACCTGATTCTATTTTGTGCTCCTATTATCCCAATAACAGTTCAATTAGGAGTGGTTAAAAATCAAGATATTTATTTTAATTGCATGCTTATCTTTTGAGGGTATATTGCAGTAAATAAGGAACATTTGAACAAAAAAACCCTAACATTGCAACATGTCTTGTCACATTATACTTACCCTACACCTGATTTCAAATGTAAATTGCACAGCATTTAGCTCTAATGAAAATACTCCAGTGAAGGAAATTGTTAAGATTTTCTGGTGCTCCCCTAGGGGTAATATTAAAACCTCCATTACTAACATCTTACTCTGAGAAGACAAAATGTGCACTGAGAATACAAAAGCTCTGTTGGCATCTAAATGTGTGCCAATTAGTTCACAGTTACAGACCTGCAGATCTGTATGGAGATGTAAAAATAGGACCTGGGAAAGCTATTTAGATCCCTGTATAACAGGGCTCCTTGACCCTGGATTTCTAATGTTAGTTTAATCATGGCATTCTGCTTTCTATTTATTTATATAGTTGCTTCAATGAACAAATTAATAATTATACAGCACATTGACAAACATGCCGAGTAATATTTGCCAGATTTTAAATTAATTTAATTCAAGGGCCACTTCATTTACAGGATTCATAGGCACATCAAGGAGTAGCTTTTACTTCATTGCTATTCAGATTACACCAAGATTTTTCATAATTTTCCACTCTCCTTTTTATCTCTCACCCCTTCTTTTGCTGAGGAAGACAATTTAACTTGCTTTTCCAAATAGGTGGTTACTTTCAGGCAGGTGGAAAACAGGTAAATGATAGACAAACAGAAATGTAGATAAATGCATGGGTGACATACATTTTAGAGAGATAATAATTTTTATTAGTGAAAAAACAGCTCTAACAACTCACCTTTATTTTTCCATAATTTCCAATTTTCAATCTACCTCCTTTTGTTTTTCACCTACAATTTCCTTTGGATATTATTTTAAATGCAAGTATATCTTGTGATCCTGTGGAGGACTGTTTCTGTGTTGAACTCAGTTACACAGAGGTGCCATGCTTTAGTTTGTAAACAGAAATTTGATATTAGAACCAGCAACTGCAGTATTTGAAATGAGAAATATATGTCCCATGGCAGGCAAGTCAAACTTTTTAATGACAGCTGTGTCTTTTGAGCAGGGGGAAGGAGATGATCATCAATCTTTAAAAATACTCCCCCCCTTTCTACAACATGGCCAAGTAAAAGGAATTAACAGAACAGTGCTGCTTTTCTTTTATAATATTCTCTTTTTGTTTCCCATTTCATTATTCTTTTGGAAGAAACAGGACAACTGGTATGTGAAAAAGACTTTTTTTGTCAAAAGGTGGCACATTGCTATCTTGGCCAATACATAGCAGGGTCTTCTGCTGGAATGTAGAGAATCTGAGACATATTTAATATTTTCTCCATTTTAAGAAGAACTGCGATGTTGGGGAGATTAGTACCCCCTTACTACACTTCTTATAACTCATATGATCTGTGTTTTAATGTATTTAATTACAGCAACACCCCCCTCAGATGCTGGCACTTAGAGATGCATCTCCAGTTGTAGAAGAAGACCCTTGAAAGCCCCTTTCATCCCTTTCTGATGTCACCTGATTTCTATCCAAAAAATCCTTACCTTGGCACAGGAAATTGCCGAGGAGCCACTACACTCAGCCACCTGAGTGACACAGCAGAGCCTGAGCTGCCACATCCTCTCTGCATTGCTCTGTGCCTCTGCTCCCTGTGGCAGCAGTGCTTCCTCAGAAGTACTGCACCTAGTTTGGTACCCAGACATTCCCTTCTGGGACGAGCCCCCATAGTTGAAAGGCCACTATGAAATAGTCTCGTGGGTCCACAGACACTCAGTAGTTTGCTAAGCACAGATAACTTGCACAGCTGTGTTTGTTCTCCTACTCTTTTCTAAGTAAATCTGGTTGCAACGATAGCAGAGTTTTAGGGGACAAGATCCTCAAAGACATGAAGTGCAGCTTGCAATGAGAACTGGGTCTGAAAAGCTTTGGAGGAGCAATGCTGTGCAATTGTGCTGAACTTCCAAGATGTAGCCATATAGGGAAACTGAGAGCCATTAATGAGGATCATCTCACCTGGCTTCTGGGGAGGGACTCATATGCACTTGGGTGTCTGGCAGTGAGGGGTTGGCTTCTGCAATGGATACCAGAGGTCTAGGGTCTAATTCAGTTGTGTAAACATACGCTTTAAGACTCTTCCACGCATCTTATATTGTTGAAGACCTCTGCATGCAGCTGATGTGTGTGACAGAGGCCCTAGAGGAATTGATTTCCTTCAGCAGCTGGATCCGGGCAGCATATGCTAAGGTATCCTTATTACCTGCTTTGGATAAATTACATCTGGCTTTCACTAACCAGATCTGCATGAACTGTACCAAGAGCTCAGACACCTCACCAGCCTATAGAGTCCTACATATTGGTGCTTAAATAAGGTATCCTATCTGGCAGTGAAGACCACCCTAAATATCTACTGGTAGGCAGAGGTAGGAAGATGAAACTCATCTAAGGATATTAACAATGAGAAAGCAAGATTTAAAGGAAGACAAGTGAATCAGCTCCTCAAACCCCTGGCTCAGATGAGGGCTAAATTTGGAAATGAAAGTTTTTTAGGTGATACATGGGTCTCTCTGGAGAAATGTCTTGGAAACCATTTTAGGAGAGATCAGAGGGGCTGGGGGTGAATTGTAAAGCAACATTTGAACCAAACGCTTATTTCTAATTTGTGTGCTGTGACTAAAAAGATGGAGAACCAACAGCTGGTGATGTGAAAGATAGATATGAGGGAGATAAAAGAAGACTCTGAAGAAAATTGAGAAATAATTTTTATGCCTTTAATGTACATCGCATTTAGGAAATTTGTGAGATATCAATGAATAGTAAGGCTCTTCTCAGAAACAAATAGGAAATAGCTGTGCCTCATGTAAGACATTAGCAGTCTCTCTTACGTCTGAACAACTTTTCATAGGTAAAATTGCTTTAGCTGGCACGATTATCACTGTTCACTGCTGCATTCAGCATGCTGCTCAATGTGATAATGAGTGATGTCTTTTTTCCATCACTTCAATACAGGTATGCAATTTATTCTGCCAGTAAACACTATTATAATGTAAAATTTATAATACAATATCTTTCAATGCCAGTCAGAGTGATAGTTTGAAGGAACTCGAATGTGTCTGTTATGTATCAGAGCAAACAAACCCCACATTAACAACAAAGTTGCTTACTTGGCAGAATGGTGCAGCTGCCTTGCTTTGCTTGCTGGGGTGCATAAATTAACTGCAGCACTGCTCCCTGGAGTGTCACGGCCCCAAACTCCCTCACTGTTCCTGTACAGTCCTCACAGTATCATGGGTACCAAATGGAATGGGCACAGTGACGTCACGTTAGGCATTTGGAGCACTAGGTTTAGCTTTTAATATCCCCACAGCTCAAGCACAAGGTCAGCACTGCTGATGGTCCTTGATATTGTCAGCCAGATAAACTCCTGCATTAGTCCTGCACGGTTAAGTTGACAATACAAATAAATACTTTCTGCCCTGTGTGTATGTGGGGGTAGTGTTCTTTCTTTCAAGAGCTTTTAGAATATATTCCAAATAATTTCCAATAATTTAAAAGCCTTTTAAAGAACAGTCTCTTCTTCCAATAATTGACAGGCAAGACAATACCAGAGGGGGAGGAGAGGTGGAGAGGGGCGGAGGTGTAGATAGCTCTATATAAAAGCTGCTAAATTATGTTGTCAAAATTATAGCAACATTTTTTTTTGCTCAAAAGCTTTGAAAAAAATCACACTCCCAGAAGTCCCAGACTTCTGGCTTTTGTTTGTTTTGTGCAACCAACCTAAAACTTCATGTCATGAAATCTGTTATAATTGGAAGCACTTGTTGGATTCAAAATCAGCTTAGGACCAGGAATCCAAACATGTGACTGAAAACATTGTCTCTATTTTTACACATAACTACAAGAATAAAAAATTTTGGCTGCTGCTGGTGGTATCTGTGATGTGTAGGGTGGATCTTTGCTTTCGTCTTGTTTATTTCCCATTCTTTGAAAGATTTTCTTGTGAAAAGTCACCTGTCTGGAGATCTGGAGAGTGCACTCTAAGCTGATGTGACTAGACATTTTTGACAGTGGGAAAGCCACTGACTACAGGCCCTTCAGTTGGGAATGGTCTCCATTGAGAACGACATTCAGTAACTTGCTGAAACAGGAGTCTCAATAACTCTACACTTCAGTTCAGAGGTCTTGTTTACTGACTTCTCAGTATCTCTTCTAAGCTATAAAACCCTTCCTTCCTTCCTTCCTTCCTTCCTTCCTTCCTTCCTTCCTTCCTTCC